>JANBPK010000866.1:0-106506 GCA_027579435.1 Candolleomyces eurysporus | reverse complement strand
ACATGGGCGGGATTTGGCAAGGCTGAGGGAGGGTGGAAGGTACGTCCGTTTCCCTTTATCCCTTTCTCTTTTTCTCTCTCTCTTCTGCCTCTTCTGCGTGCGAAGCTAGACCTGACGATAACTGGGTTAACAGCTATACGTCTTCCGAACGGGAGAACGAATCGTGGACCGAATGGAATTCGAAGAGCTGGCGCTAAAGAGCATCGACCCGTCTTTGGGACCTACGATTACGCACCCAAGGTCTAGCGAGATAGATTCGGAACAAAAAGAACAACAGGCCGAGGAGAAGGGTGGTGCGGGGAGTGGGCATGGTGTGGTGCGGGTGCGTGCTCTTTCTTTCCCTCCCTTCGTCCATTCCGCCTTCAGCGAGCTGACCGCCAACCGTTCATTAGATACCTCTCGTCTACCCACCCTCAGCCCTCACATCTGAATTGGCCGTCTCGGAGCTCCGGATGTATGTCCAGCACCGGATACCAGTGCACAGGAAAGGGTTCTTCCTGTGGATGTTTATTGCACCTTTGACTGCTCCATTTATGATCATACGTACGTTCCCGTTTTGCTGTACTCCAGTAACTGCTGACGCTTTCGTCATATCTGACTTTTAGCCGTGATACCCAACATACCTTTCTTCTTCTGCGCTTGGAGGTCGTGGTCGCATTATAGAGGTGCGTCGTTGCCCTATTCCTTCCTTCAATCCTGCCTGGGTACTGACAAGCCGATGAAACAGCTTATAGAGCTTCTCAATACCTAGAAACCTTGCTGGACAAGGGCGCTATCGTACCCGAGTCCAGCGAAGAGTTGGACGCTGTTTACTCAAACTTCGCTTCATCACCATCTCCCTCCTCTCCGTCTCCTTCCCCCTCATCCCCCGGGCCGTCGACATCATCTTCCGCTCCACAAGGCGCTTCTTCCTCGGGAGCAGAAGCCCCACAGCACCAGCTATTATTGACAAAAGACGCGGTTCCAGTGCTTGTGGAACGGTTCGAGCTCGGGTCTCATGCGAAGGCGGATTTGTATAGGGCGTTTGAGCAAGTTAGGTTGAGGATTTATGGAGAAGCGAAGCAGGAGTCGCGGTAGGAGCCTTTATCTCCCCGCTTTTTTCCTTTTGCTCTGGCTTTCCGAATCCGATGTAGACGTATTGGTTTCCGGGGACTATGTGTGTACAATAGATGCTAGAGAATTTTTGGGCGCTCGAGCTTCGCACAGCCAAGGTTACAACTGAATGTGTGTAAGTGTAATTACTGGTGTAAAAGCTTTAATAATACAAGTCTGGCGGTGAAATGGAAAGAAGGGTTTCACAGCGTTTGACTGGTATCAGCTTTGAGTCGATGGTCCAATAAATCTGCCCGTGGACTATCACGTTGGCGCAGGCGCCAAACTGACCATTCTGCCACAGGGGTGGAGCTCAATGTCGCCTTTCGCCCAATTTTCTAGGCCAATGAGTTCGGCATTCGATCCGCAGTAGCCCAAGAGCGCTCGTAATCGACGAATCAATTTACAAACCGTACATAGGATGCAGTATAGAGACCTGATGCACTATTTAATGAACTTGTGGTGGAACCTAATCGTCCCAAGACTCGTAAGACGCAATTTCCTCCTTTAACACCTCGCTCACGTTGAGCTCTGGAGCAAGGGCTCGATTTTGATGCAAGGGGTTGATGAGTCTGAAGTTTGTAGGATCTACGCTGTAGTTGCAGGAGGAGCATTGATACCTGGCGTGGGGATAAATAGGGTAGCTATCAGAGCAACTACTGCATCGCAAACTCGTCAAATTCAGGTTGATCTGGATCCTATTCGCAGAGTATGTGAAAGTTCCTGAGGTCCCATTGAGAAGGTGAATGGCACTGTAGTCTTCCACAGATATGCTCCGACCACAGCACCAGCTGGTTTGAGGCGTTTGGAATACCGTTTTGAAGCAAGAGGGACACCCTAAAGAACATAAGCCTATGGCAAAATCCTCTTCTTTGCGCTCGCGGGGTCTCTGTGCTTGGATCCATAGCAGAGCACACGCCGTCTCTATCCCCAGTCGAGATTTGAGCTCGGCCAACGGTCGGATAGGATGCTCGGAAACGAGTTCGTTCACCCCATCACGGAACCATTTGGCAACTTTATGCTCTCGAGCTAGCACAACTTTCTCCACTAGGTCCAGAGATATCTTTGAAAGTTCGTCAATGGCGTGCTTTCTGATCTGTGACACAAGCAATCCCTCTTAAATCGCTCTGTTCACAGTACGTAGATTGGGCACTCTTACCTTCTTCATGCTCCACCTGGTCGATAGGTTCAGCACACCAATCCATTCCTCCTTCTCCAATTTAAAGGCACCCGAGATCAGGTTATCAGGGCTATCGAGATCGCATGAATTTGTGAGCTAGAGGCATAGAAGTAGGATAATGCTCACGTCGGATAGAGAACCTTCAACAACGCGTCGAAGTGAGCCGCCTGGTAGCCCTCCAATACGATCGGATGTCCCTCATCTCGTCCCTCGACGTTCCCTTCGCTCCCGGGAGGTAGATCGAACATGGTCTCGAAGACCTCGGAACTCTCGGAAAATCTATATCGAGGAACCTCGAAGATGATCTCCTCGACCTGATCACGTTCACCTGAGTTCCACCCATCGAGGGCGATGCCCTAGATAGTTATGATACACACCTTGAAGAAGACCATACCACCCCACTTTCTACGGCTCACAGTCGGTGTAGCTGTCGTTCCAGGTCCGTTGGCGTTTGGCATGGTGGTAGTAGGAATGAAAGGAGATTGATTGGGCGCCTGTCTTAATCCACCGAGATGATATTATTGATGTCGTGTGCTAGCAACTCCGATCGACCAAGAATACCTACCTCTGACATCCTCACTACTTGACTTCTTATACGGATGAGATCATTGAGATGCTCGTCCCTGTCAGTTGGGACTCTCACGATGGTATCCAAGAAAAAATTGATGTTCTTGCAAGGCCTATAGCGCGCCCTCAAAAGCACTTCGAGCTCGCCTGTTCAAAGTTCCCACTTTTGACTTGGACGATGAGATATTAGGAGACTGGAAGGGGACTTGAGCTTGTCACTGTGCAAATTTGACATTTGATGACAACTCGGAATCATACAGAGGTCAAAGCAGGAACAAAAATAATTGTACAGAATGCAGAAAGGGTGGATTTGGAAAGAGCTGGTCAAAGAGAAAGCAGCCAAGAAGCAAACAGCAGATCGAGGACCGATACTAGAGAATCGTTGGCCATTTCAGAGGCCGGAGAAAACTATGACGCAGTGGTCTCTTCCTGATCCCGTCATGAGCGGCCGGCGGCACTGCGCGTTTCCGAGTCGACGCGTCACATTCACGGCTTCTCATCGACGCCCACCGCCTTCGCGTTCGTCGGCCTCGACACAATGTCGAAATCACCTGTTCATCCTGCTTAAATCCCGGAACCTGCTGTGGACGCTGCGCGACACGCCTGCTTTCCTCCTCCACACACGACGCTTTCCTCCCTTGAAGTTTACCCCGTGCTACTTCACTCCGACTACCGCTGCACGATTGTCTTCCATTGACTAGCAGTTGCTCATGTCGATATCAACCCCCCTCGCTCGAAACATCCTGGTCCGGGGGAAGACTTCCGCAAGGATCATTGCCGTACCATTATCCAGACCACGCATACCAGTGGCTCGGCGACTAGGAGAGGAGACAAGAATCAGCGATCCTAATTCCCTAGGCCCATTAACGTATTACCAGTTCCAACTTCTGGATGACCTCAAGGCTAAACAGAAAGAGGGGAGTGAGGAGGGGAGAGGAAGCCAGCTGGTAAGCTGGGCGCAGAGGAAGGTTGTGGGGATGTGGGATGGGTTTGGGAAGGCTGAGGGTGGATGGAGGGTACGTTCCTTTCCTCTGGCATCCTTTTCTTGACTTTATTGCTGACGATACGTGTACAGCTAAGAGTACACAAAGCAGGCGAACGCTACTTCAACAGTATCGATTTTGAGGAATTCGCGTTGAAGAGTATAGACCCTGCGTTAGGTCCTAGTATGCCTTTCCGGAGCTCGAATAAGAGTTTGCTGGAGAATAGGAAGAGTATTGGTGCTCCTGGTCTGTTTGGCGCTGGGAAGGCGGAGGTTCCGTCGCAGTTGCGGGTACGTGTTTCCTTCTCGTCCTCATCTTCTTTCGTTTCTCCCATCATCTCGCGATTTTCCAATACGCTGGGTTGACCTTGACTTTGAGTAGATACCCCTCTTATACCCGCCTTCAGTCCTTACTCCCAACCTAGCCTTACAAGAGCTTAGGGAGTACGTTGAACGCCGGATACCTCTCCATAGGAAAGGGCTTTATACGTGGTCACTCCTCACACCGTTTACTTTCCCCTTGAAGTTCATACGTACGTCTCTCTCTCTGCCATAAAGGTTTATGCGGCTCACTCATGGGACGCAAACCATTGTTGTAGCAATCATTCCTAACCTCCCTTTCTTCTTCTGCGCATGGAGGCTGTGGTCTCATTATCGAGGTACGCCTTCAGTCCTCCCATTGTCTTAGCCTCACTGTGGATCTTACTGACCCTTCTTTTTCATTTCTACCGCAGCGTTGAGAGCGTCGCAGTACCTCCAAACCCTGCTCAATCAAGACGCTATCGTGCCAGAATCCAGCGAGGCTCTGGATAAAATATACAACGAGTTCCTTCCATCGTCCTCCCTCTCCTCCTCCTCCTCCCTTGAAACACCGAATCAGCACCGATTGCTCCTATCAAAAGACGTTATCCCAGCCCTGGTCGAACAGTTTGTCCTCGAGGCAACGGCGAAGGTGGATCTGGAGAGGGCTCTGGAGCAGGTGAAGGCAAGGGTTCAGATTGCTGGACAGTGACTGAGAGTCTCGCATGTGGAATTAACTTATTGGGAGGCGAGGGGAGGGTGTGGTGTCGGTATTGATGTGGGTCGGCTGGGTTTCCTTTGGATGAAGGACCGGAACTCGACGCATGTTGTGGCTCAGCTGATGCTTCGACTGAGGGCGCTCCTACTATCTGGGGTGAGCCACGGCTCTCGCTTGCTACAATCCCTAGCTTCTGGATATTGGCATGACAGTGTCTGGTATTCCTTTTCTCTCCTGTCGACTACATCGACAGTTAGGTCTTCCTTGAAATATCTTGGCGGGTGTGACTCCGTGGAGGAGGCGAGCATTTCGTATGGCAATGAGGACAATGGGTCGCTGACATTATTTCCGGGTACGCGCTAGTATTTACATTATATACCGTATAGCCACGAATTTCTAATCTAATATAGATCACTCTACTCATTCCTGAAACCCGCTACATCTTAGGTCTCCTTGGTAACAAAGGTACAAAGAGTCATACAAGGTGATAACCCCTCGCTTTGTTTTGGGCCTTTGGCATGAATACTGCTTTCATTTGTTTATATACCAACAAAGGACAAGTGGCGACTTGGACATTGACACTCGATATAAAAGTCGAGTAGTCCATCGTCACTCTCATTCTTTTTGCAGAACAGCTCCAACGATGAACCAGACATCCCCCATCTTTTGTCTTGCGAACGAGACGCTCCTGCAGATCTTTGATTATACCGTTCACCTCCCAGCTCCCCCCNATCGAGGACCGCCGGCCCACTTCCAGTGTGGAAGACGAGCTTGGCATTACCGAGTCCAATGGAACCCAACCTACCGTGCCTTCAATCTTTCATTACGCCCGAATCACTGCGAACGTGGAAGACAAACTTGGCATCACCTCCCATGCCACCAACCGTACCACCCCTTTGACGCTCAGCCACGTCTGCAAGGAGTGGCGCACGCTCGCCTTCTCGAGTTCTGGAGTTTGGGCGGTTATTTTCATCAATGGTAGCTCACTCGGGGTGTTCAACATTCTCAAAGAAATCTGGCTCCCGAACTCTGGCTCTCGTCTTCTGGACGTGACGGTCCGCATCCCACCACGCTCCCGGGGGTTACGGGTAGCTCTCAAAGAGATTTTGGCAGCTCTGGCCGGAGAGAGCCATCGGTGGAGGTCATTCACGTTCGACTGCCCCTGGAGCGAGTCGTACTTTTCTCCTCCCGTGGCTCCAACGACACAGCTGCGATCGCTTTCATTCAACAATGGGGGCAGATTCGCACAACGGTTGAACTTTAGCCAGCTCGTAATGGACTCGCCGGCTCTTAGGGAGGCCAAGCTATGGGATCAAGACCTCGTCATGCATGCAGTCGTCGTATCTGGTGTTCTTTCGACTCGTCTCGCAACGCTCAAGCTCCGGGTTGCGATAGAGAACCACCTGGATTTCTTCTCCACCCTTTCCCTATTCCGGTGCTTGCAATCCTTGGAGGTTAAATTGAGCATCTTCCACGGTACCGGTAGGATGCTCGAATCATTTCGAGATAACTTAACGGATCAGATGGTTCACCTACCGGCCTTGAAGCACTTCACCCTCATCGGCACTCAGCTGGCCTCACACGGTAGTCTCCCCATGCTCCTAGATCGCCTTGAGATACCCTCCATCTCCGAAGTCGCTATTCACACCGCGCTTGATGCTGGAGAGAAGGCCCTCGCGAAGGCCGTGTTTGCGGCGCTCAAAGGGATGCTCAAGCGCTCCAACGCCGTTCTGCGATCCTTCTCGTTCTGTGACGAGAACAACGACTTCAACCTTTACCCTTTGCTTACCCACCCTTCTCTTATCTCTTTGGAAGAGCTCGAGGTTCAGAGCAGCCGAATGAACATCTTATTGGAGCGTCTCAAAGTCGAGTCTAGTGATACCCCAATCGAGTGGATCCTCCTTCCCAATCTCCAACGTATAAGGCTCGCGTTGTACGACTGCGCTTACAATCCTTGTGCACTTTCGAAGTTGGTCAAATCGAGGGTGGGGGTGAGCCCTTTGGTGCCGAAGATTACTTCGGTGGAAGCGAATTTTAGTGTTCGAAGTCGGATTGAATCAGAGAGGGAGTTTTGGGACAGCCAGCCGGAGTTGACGTCTGTCGAACGAAGGTTTTATTATCGCGCCAATAAGTAGCTGCCTGTACGGGCTTCATAACCAAAGGTCTACGGTGATCGTAATTGGATCGGTAATGTTATTGTCTTGTGGAGACGCCAACTTTGATATCATAGTTCTCGAGAATAAATATTTGATTGGTATACGCGGTGATTACACCGGGGTATGTTCCGATGCACTGTTACAACTGCATTGTCAGTGGTGAATGAAAAGATGAGCATTAAGACGACTACTTACCTGTCTTCATAGAGCATCGGCCCAATCTCAACGGATGTCCCGCACTCTCTCCTCAACCTCCAGATAACGTGAGACCTATCTTGTCGATGTAGACCCAGCGGCTTCGTCTTCTGGTACGTCACGACCAACCTCGTCAAATTGCCCTTCAGCTCACCCTTCGTGCTATCTCCACCTACAAACCTCACACGAAACGGCGGTCTCTCCTCGATAAACCTGCAGAGGTGTTCAAAGCGGAATTTGGTAGGAGGAAGCTGAAGAAGTTCCAGGACTTCTAGACCGGCCAAGCATTTTGGTATTTCATACCACAAGAATTGCTGCCAAAGCTCCCACCAAAATGAGCCTATCGATCCGGATCCAAAACTCACGTCGTCGAGAGTGACATGTGTTAGGAGTGGGTAGGCTTTGAAAATCTTGATCAATTCTTCGCTTTCTATCCACGCCGTTCGAAGTTTGAAAGCACGGAATGTGTCCTGGCACTTCGACTGTGTTTTGATGAACTTCTCCAAGCGGGGACCGAACTCGTAACCGTCAGGGCCGTAGTCGGAGGGGTCAGATCGGAAGCTGAGGTCGAGAGTGACGAGCTTTGGGGTGCTGAGATGCTCGAAAATGTCGACACAAGCAGACATCATGTTTCGGAGGCGCAGCTCTCGCAAGTTTGGAATGGTTATAATCTTGGCATTGGCCAACTGCCGCTCTGCGAGTGGGTTGGTCTCCGAGTAAATGAAATGTGATCCTTGGAAATCTGCGGTCAGAGTTTCAAGGCTCTGACAATGTTGTGCCAGTATGAGAACATGAAACCCCCTCCAATCGCAGACTAGATAGAGGGAGGTGAGTCGCTGGAGGGTGGTTGAGGGAATGTACAACGGGATCTTGGAGCGGTCAACGCGTTCTGGTGGCTCTTCGAATTCGGATTCCTCGACAGGATCTGACCTATTATCGAGCGGCAGGTGTAATTGAAGGGACGTAACGCTTGATGGTATGTGGCGAAACGCGGAGTGCCGTTCGACGTCTGGTTCGGACCACCGCTCTCGAAATTTGAGGGTAAGGGATCGAATGGTAGTCCACGGGTGATCCTTGGACTCAGACATGCCGCTGTATATCTTCATGACTTCTACCAGGCTCAATAAGCACTGGGTTCCCCGGAAATCGAGAGATACGTGATCCAAAGCTGGGCCCTCCGTTAACAGCCTTGCCAGGGGCCCACACTCCACCTTGCAGGAGGAGCCCATTTGGTCACAGCGATAGTGACCCCACCCTTTGCTTTCGACCTCGAGCGCCTTCCTACTGGTTCCGGATCGTTGAAACCATGAAACAACTTTCTTCATCAACAACAGACCTCCGTCCATCGGAATAGAAAGGCCGCTCCAGAGCTGACGCATTGCGTGGGCTGCGTCTCGCCATGACTTGCACACCAAGCATAAATCGATCAACTGCCGCCTTCCCTCGCCATTCAAAACGTACGGTAGCGCGTAGCGAAATATCTCGCCGAGGACGTCGATGGGCATCCTCCTAACTGAGGATAGCACTGCCCGGTGCATACGAAGATCTTCCTCGAGCTCTTGAAGGTGCTTTCGCAGGGTAGAGATCTTCATGTTCAACATGCCGATGCCGGATTGAACAGAGGCTGCTTCCACGATGTTCGGTATCGTATTTGTGGAGAATAAGTGGCCAAATTCGCGGGGTCGAACCATCGTGGTGGACGTCCAAAAGGCAGATAGGAGTCGGGGGTCTAAAATTTGATACGCCCATCCCCGATACTTACCGATACCGTTGATCTCGATGATTCAACGCTGCCAAGCCAAGTGAACATCCTTTGAAATTCTTATACGAGGCACTCCATTTTGCGCCATCTCCGGGTGAACAGCAACTTGTATAGAATGGCACGAGCAGCATTACTCCAATAGGGGCAATGAGTTCCATTGGATCTGAATACAGTCGACGTTGAGAATGAACTCCATGAATTCCACTTAGAAATTACAGTAGTCGCGTTCAACTTGAACTCACAGGTTCGACGATGGTTCCAAAATATGGCCGTACATCTTGGTCCAGATAACCAGTTGCTTTCACTCTCAAGGAATGCAAAGACCAAAAAGTTCGGATACGGGGAATCGAACCCCGAGCTGCCGCGTGAGAGGCGGCAATGTTAGCCGTTACACCATATCCGATATCCCTCGTTTTCCTTTAGGACAATTCCAGCGCAATCTGGTTATCTGGGCGGCCACCTTTCACATGAAGTGAATCCTAAGACGTCAAACTGCTCTCACTCTCAAAGTTCTTCTCCTGGGACCGGACGTCTATCCCATAGATAGATGTATGTTCTGGAACTTTCTGCCGCTAGTCATACGTCTAGGCTCTGGGCATTACGCGTACGCACCGACCGCATGGAGGCGTTCATCCAGAAAATGGCTCTTGCTTGGCTCTGACGGAGCTGACTGATCCGATATCGAATCTCTGACTGATCCACGGCGCTGATTGGCTACGCACATTTGCCTCACCCTCACAGCCACCATGAGGCATTTTTTGGACGAGTGCTATGACGCCACGCGCATTACTTTGGGTCCGGAATCGAGAACTGTAAACATGGGACAAACATGCCCCGCTGGGTATTTAAGGGGTCGTGGTTTCACCTTCATTCTCCATTATCGACATCGTTTCGAGTTTACTCCCACCCAAATCTCAATCACTCAAACCACTCCTAGCTCAAGCCACTGATCATCATGGTATGTTAACTGTGATCCTTGACTATACTACCATCGACTGACGCTTTGTGAACGATTCTAGGTCTGCCAAATTGCTTTCACCCCCGTCTCCTTCGCCTGCAACAGCGAGTCCTGCTCTTGCAGCTCCTGCAGCTGCTGCACTAGGTCCGTTCACCCTCATTATACCGACCGAGAATCGGTGCTTACGACGCTCTCTTTGCTTTCACTCGTAGCTGCACTTGCTCCGGACAGCCCACCAATGCCAACAATGGCTGCGGGTCGAGTGCTTGCACTTGCACCAAGTACGTACAAACGATGCATCTTGGTCGCGAAGGGATCTAGGAAACTGACTCATCCTTCGCATTATAGCTGCTCCTGCAAGGCAGGTGAATGCAAGTGCTAGAATATTCGCACCCACGCACCCCCGCTTTCCTGAACCCAGTTCTCCTTGATTCGGGATTGTCTTCCTCTATTTGACCGTTAGCGAAAGTCGAATTCCGATTCGTATTCTTGTATCCTGCTCTGTACAGTAATCTTCGTATGCAACAAGCTGTATCCTATGTGGCCTCTTCTGGGCGATCTTCCTGTGCAAAATGTACGAATTGCTAAATTCTCATGCAGAGAAATATAAATAAAGACTCAAGTTAATCCTTGTCCCAACTGTAAGCATCAGAGAGCTCAGAGCTCATCCAATTATAACCCAACTCTACCTCAACCGCATTAACGTTACTGATGTTTTGTCGGCCTCGTCAACCGATGCGATCACTCCGCAGTCCTCTAGTACTACCGCACCTCAAATCATGATGAAGCTCTCCCCGAACACTCACGCACCATGAAGAAGCGCCTCTTTGCAAAGCATTTTCGTCGAACTGAGCGTTGAGTACCGGATAAAATTCATGAGACGCTGCATACCACAAGCGGGGGAATATCGATGCAACAACGCGGTAATTAAGATAAATGCCTAGATGGCCGTGCTATCTTCAGCCTCTTACCGTGGACTTTGTGTTGGTTTGAGTTAGTCGCGCAAAGGTCGAGGTACAACGGCTATTAGTCGATTCGTAACTCAGAAACAGGAAGTTTGAGGTTGACGAGTATGAGTACACGAATAAAATGTATTCTAGGATGTTTATGAGTGCTGATATCGATATCATACTTTACACGTCCTCTTCTCCGGTCGACTCCAGCTTGAGACGACGAGCTCGGTTGTCGTTCGCGTCGCAAGGTCCGAGCAGATTCTCCAAAGCGTCCTTCGCCTTCCTCTTTGTTCCCTGCGCAGGAGAATTTGAATTCTTCTCCTTAGCACTGTCCAACTGCATAATTGCAACGTCAAAAAGGTTTATGACGTGGTCGTAGTTCTGAAAAACAGCAGGCCCAGCCAGCAAGTCCTGAAGTTTTTCATGTGCCTTCTCTGAGCTATAATCGCGTCTAATGTCCTCCTTCACCTGTGCCATTTGTCGAGTGAAGGTGTAGTACTTCTCCACCAAATTGCGAGAAGCTTCGCTCCAGAACGGGGCGATGTAATCCTTCGGGTCTATCGGGTCCTCGGAAAGAATAAAATTCCTCTTGAATTGGAGATTTTTTGTGAAGCCGATGTTTGCACAGCCAAGCCACTCGCTCACAAACTCGGGAAGGGGATCTCTGCATATACCAGGCCCATCGAGCTCATACATGATGGTGGAGGTGGTGTAGAACCCAGCTTCCAGGTCGTCCAAGTAGTCGTGTGGGAGACGTCGCCTGTCTTTCGAATGAGAGATTGCATTGAACAGGGTGGCGATTGAACAGAATTGAGCATGGCCCTATTTTTTTTCCGAAAATGAAGTCAGAAATGGATCGATTGGTATACTAGTCGAGTCATACATACCACTGCGGTGCAGACAGGTTTGATCGAAGAGATCGGTAATGCGAGGTCGAGGTCTATCAGTATCCCCCGGTTTCCTGGTTTGGCGTCGGGTTTCCCAAATAGAATATTCCTCCAAGCGACGTCGCGTTGGATGATTCCGGCCTTGATGACGAGATTTCTGTGCCCTGGAAATTACAGATATGGCTCAGTATTGAGATCAAAAGTTACACTGAAGAACAACTGACCAGCTATGGCATCACGTAGTGCACAAAGCAGCTGCCTCTCGAACGAAAAGGCGAACAAATGATGTTCATATCGCTCCATCACCATGCGCGATTGAATGAAGTTCATGCATTCGGGATCATCTTCGCGGAACACGCCAAAATTTTTTGTCTGCACACGATCCTCTTCGCATGAAATCATTTGGACGACTCCATCGAGACCACGCGCGGCCTTGAGGTTCTCGCACTCAGAAACCCACTCTTCCCCGTCACCTCTCCAGGAATCTTTAACAAGCACTTCTTCGCCACTCTCGGAGTCCTCGACGACCCATACAACTGTGCCAGTGCCATAAATGGACGATTTCCTGAACATGGGCTCGACAAAAACCATCTTGAATTTCCTAGAGACTTTCCTTTCGTCGACAACTGCCACGGTGCCGGTGGCTTTCCTACCCTCTCTATCAAGCCTCCATCGGATACTCGTATCCAGTCCAAGAATTTCTTCATCCAGAGAGCTGAGGCCAAGAATCAGCCGAATAAAGTTGTGTGGCTCTTCGTTGTAGAAGCCGCCAAAGTTTTCATACAGTCCACTTCGGTCGAAGTGGTACCAGGCAATACCTTCTTGATCGATGCAACATGTTCGAACGAATCTTCTGTTGGGCTGGTGAGCAAAAATTTGTCTAGAGAACAGGATCATTAGATGCCGGCATACAGTGAAGAAATGGGACAGGTCCTACCTTGCAAGTACAGCGTGTCTCTCGAACATATCTCCAAGGTTGGACTCAAGCCCTGGTGGGTCGATAGTAATGCAGGTAGCGATATTGGAAAACCCAACGTCACCCTGCTCTGGCCGCTCGAATGATGGCCCGCGTGCTTCAATCACAAAATCAGGGCACGAATAGCCACTCGAGAACTTCGTTTCATGAAAAAGCTTCAGGTCATAGGTCCTCCTGAGCTTGCGACGACCATGTAAAGTGGTTCCCCATTCCTCCAATATGGCGTTGATAATGTCGTATACGACGTCTCGGAGGTTGGCTCCCTCTGCAAGAAGCCTATTGTCTTCTTCAAATCCAGCCCAGAGCTGCTTATCCAGGTCGTAAATTGGATTCTTGTCTAGGAACTCCTGAATACGTTCATCGCTTGTGATTCCGTTTTGAAGCTCGAGTGGAATACGGGACTCTTCGCTATAGTCGTGTGAGTGGCGCTCGATATCCCGAGCCACCCACTTCTTCTGCTCGCTGAGCATGGATTCCATTGCGACAGCATCATCATTGTCAGACTTGGGGTTGGCATTGTTGAAATTAGCTGGAGGCATCTCCGATTTGGCCTTTGGCTTTCCTGTCACTCCTTTGGCATTGAGACAAGGTATGTCCAGCTGCTCCTTGTTGAGAGTGGTGGAGGTCTGGACCTCGGGATTGACTTGTGGTTGTTGCTTCTCCTTAAGCACCAATTGGAGGTCTATGGGAGTGATTATGTCCGCATTCTCCTTGAGTCTCAACGTGTCAACAGGTTTGCCTGCACTGTCAAGTGCCACTGGAAACGTTGGCAAGGCCAGTGGCCTGTTCTGGTTGCGCTCATTGTGCTTGGACGAGCCGGAGGCAAGCATGGTGCTCGCATCGACAGACATCGCAGGTGAAGAGGATGAAAGCGATGGTTGGAGATTGGTGGTGGAGACGTGTTAGCTATCGGGCCTTGAATTTCGATATTATCTAAATGCAGCTGTTGGACCAGCAAAGCCGGACGGAGGTTTTAGCGCCAGCCACCTCCCAATTTAGACATCAATGGGGCCGGCGTGCGGCCGACAAAGCAACCCTTTCATTGTCCTCAATGCCGCGTGCGTCTGAGCCATGAGTGGATGCATAAGTGACTGTGACACGTACATCTTCAACCCAGTGTATGAGTGTAGGCCAACCCAAAACTCCAAGCGCAAAACCATGGCCGGTAACGGTGTTAGAACCTCTAGTTACTGGCCCGGGACCCATACTTACGTAGTATGGTGTATCGTAGTTATGAATCTGGTTCTCCACCCTTTCAGAGCAAGCCGATGGCACTTGAAGTATCTTATCCAACACGATAACGATCCTTCATTTTGATGAATGTATTTTTACCACTTATAGACAACTACGGGAGGGCAGTGCCGGCGCTGTTCTCAGCCTCCCGAAACCTTCCTGAGGCCCGAGGGCTCCATACGCCGCTTCATCAGATCTTCGAAGACCGTCACGACCATTTCTCTGGCTGCTTAGTTGCTCATTGAAGGCTCAAGCTGGACATCACAACGCCTTGGCCGCGGCTACCTTACGATTGCAGCTAGACAAGCTCTTATTTTAGATACTACAACAGCTGTCGCGATACTTGACCATAATTAGATTGATACAATGATTTTTTTCTTGCTCGAGTCGGATGAAATGAGCCTTTGTCTCTGACAATTATGATGGTGTAGCACTTCAAGCTTAAATACAAATGAATATCCAGACAAGTAGAACCAAACCCAACGGGCTACGACTAACAGCTTGGGCGGGCCCAGTTACATAGTAACTTCTTCACATGTGACACACTGGATCGGTCCCTACTCGATTTTCCCGAGGTCCCATCTTCTCCTGTGCGATATGGGCAATTGACGTCTGTATCTGGGTGAGTATACTCGGGTTGCCTTGTTCGGCATCAGGATTGCGGTTTCTGCCAAACTCGTGATTCAAAGTCCGTTGAAGGAAAGATGATTCAGCGGTTTGGTGGCCAAATTGAATGGAGTTGGATGGGACACTGTCCTCGATAGGGGGGAAATTAGTGAAGGAGCGGCCAGCTGTGACACGGAATATGATCATGTGGGGTGAAAGTGCCTAGAGAAGAATTAATGCAATGTTTATAAAGAGGCTTAAAAGCTTGAACCTACGCAGAATGAGCAAAAAAAGGCCAATGAATAACTCATAACAAACTAGATATCCATCAGATGACATATAGGTGGAAAAATAGCCCTGCTGCAGTGCCGCTGCAATGATGCCAAGAAGGCTGAGAGGAAGAGCCGATTCGATGAGAATAGCGACTATCCCAGTGTAAAGTCGCAGATCCGCTAATGGCATGAGCTTTGAGAGCATCTTGCGTGCCCGAAGCAGGCGAAACGTGATGATGCTTGTGACAATAATATTGGTTGTGACTGTGAGCAAGCCAGAGGCTGCAGATATGCGCGCGCTTTCCGCGCCAGGATAGGAGGTTTGGTAGGCCCCAATCAAGAAGAGCACTGGTTTTGTTGGTGATCAGATGTATCTATTATCTGAAGACCGAGACGTACCTCCAGCACTCAAAGAGGTGATTCCAGGTAAGACTGCCACCCACCAGTACTCGATACAAATAATATAGCAGCGATACACCTGTGTCATACAGTCTCATGACCCATCCAGCATTCCAGAACCGTGATACATTACTCACAAGTAGCGCATCCGCAACCAGTAGAAGGCACCCTGTAGCTGCGCTGCTGAGCTGTCGCTCCCATTTATGTGAAGACTCCGTGTAGAGTTTGCTCCAATGTCGACCCGACGTTGACTGGAGGAGCACTTGGAAGTAAGTTGCCATATCAAGTGATGCAGTAAGGGTGGCGAGCGCCATTATCGCAAAGCTTGCCGTGACATATGCCTTTCTCCCCTTTCTAAGGTGCCCTGGTGTCTCCAAAAACATGGAAAGACCATAGAGTGACATGAGGATATGAATACCTATACGCATAAGCAGACGCAGGGCCGCAAAGCGTAAGTATTCTACACAATCTCTTGAGCACATGAAATGCACACACCAGCTTCAACCATGGCCATTGTGTAGTTTGCGTACGATGCTCGAGCATGTACTATATTCCTGTGCTCCAGGAGATCGTCGCTCATTGCTACTGGTTTGAGTTCGGTAGGAATCCATCCCTTTCCGCCTTAAATAGGCGTGCAGGATACAGATTGCGCTTCTATTGTCGCACGGCTATGAAAGCTTCATCAAGGTCGGATCGAATTTGGTGATCTTTGTCGCTCAACACATTCTAAAATAGATGCAAGGACACAATGGACTGAACGATTTTCAACGCTGTGCGAGGACTGAGGCTCCTTTTTGGGGCTACTTGGAAGCGTCAAACGCATTCCAGTCCATGTCTTGAATCTAGAATACCCAACCGCTTCCAAGATGGATCCATTTCCCATCTCTCAGAGCTGTGCGAGGATGCAATCGCTAAACTTTCTTTCAAGTGCTAGGAGATACCCGAGTCAACTTCATCTTCCAACAGAAAGAACGTATGATCGGGAAGGCCACCAACGGCTGCGCCAAGCTCTTCTTTGGATCAGCGTCATGAGAGAAAGTCCTCGGGGTCCTCCTTTGTCGCAATTCCTAGAGAGTCTGTTTCGAAGATCCGTTGATTCCGGTTTTAAGGATTGAAATCGCTCGATCTCTGCATAACTCCTATGCAAGACTCTTACCGCCCATACTAGATCTTGAACACAGTCAGGAGCTGATATTAACAAAGCACTTGCACTTGAAAAAAANGGATGTGTCCCATTGACCATTGAAATAACCACAATGCCACCCAAATTTTCGAACAACGGAGCGACATCGGGTCAAAGATGCGAGTTGAGTGAGAAGTATGCTACGTATATACTCATGGACAGGCGATGTGCAATACACTGTAGAGGCTTACCAAGTCGGTGAGGGTAATAGATTGATGTCCCATTGCTGTCAATACGTGGCTGAGGTATTAAAGTTTAGGACAAGGAAAACGGCCTGGTGAAAGAGGAAAAAACAGAGAACAGCGCCGAAAAAATCAGTTGTTACTTCTTCATCCAATCAATTTTCGATAGCTGGTTATATATAACTGAACGGGTAAACACCTGAGCCCGTGAATTGAACACAGTTCTGATAATTCCGTTGCAGATTGTGAATGCTCTCGCAGAGAGTACTGAGTGACGCCAGCAATATTGATTGAGATCAGATTTGTGAAGCCTCAGAGTTGCCATAGGTCAAGCGACGGCTCAGCATAGAGTCGAAACCTGGGTTTTTCAAGACATGGACGATCCACTTTCTACCGCCGTTCTCCTTCCTATCCATCTCTGGATTGGCAAGCCTCTCTCTATTGTGTCACAGAGGTCGGACGTCGATGGGAGCGACAGTGGCCATGTTTTCCTTGAGCTTCAACGCATAGATAGGCTTCCATGAGCTGTCACTGGCAAATGCCATCGGAGACGTTAGAGAGGTCAGTGGCCGGTTCTGGTCGCGCTCATTGTGCTTGGACGAGTCTTGGACGAGTCCGAGACAAGCATGGTGCTCGTATCGATAGGCATCTCAGATGGAAAGGATAAGAAAAACAGCTGCAGATTGGTGATGAGAATTTGTTAGCTGTTGGAACCTGAAATTCGATGTTATCTGAATGCAGCTAATTAGGCCACCAGAGCCGACAAAGGTTTAGCGCTGGCCACCTCCTAATTTAGCCACCTGTGGTCAATGGGCCGATGCTTTGCACGGCAGTTCTCCGAGGCATTTTGACCCGTGGGGGCTTCAATGCATTCCGCTAAGCACTTCAGAGGCGGAAGGTGATGCAAATGAGAACGACATACCAAATTGAGCGGCGGAGCTTAAAGCTCACCATCACTGCAAAAGCTTGGCGGCAGAGGCCCGAGGGTAACAATGTACCCGAGTCAAAATGCCTCGGAACTTTCCAAGGTGACATCCGTCCTTACGTCCTTTATCTAGACCACCACATGTTGCTACTACGCCACCCTCCACCTAGGAGCATCCAAAGTCCTCGCAGACACCGTACACGAATACGGTCAACGGGGTTTCATCGGTGTACGTCCCTTTTTCTTCTTCTCCAATCCTTTCCCTAATTTGCCTCATGTTTATCTCAACTAGAAATGCAACATGAACCACGACTCCCCCTCCTACTACATCGAACCCTCCGTCTCCGCCTCCATCTCCGCCACCCAATCCCTGATAATATACATCCGCTCCCTCCCGCGCGCCTCCTCCCCACACGCAGCCCTCGGCACCCCACAACCCCTCGTCCAACCCATCCTCACACCACGCTTCGCCATCTCCTGCACCGCTCCCCTTCTCACCAGCTTGGGCGACCTCGCAGCTGAAGATCCGGATCTACTCATCCAAACCCACATCGCCGAAAACCCCTCGGAAGTGGCGTACACGAAGAAGTTGTTCCCGGAAGCCGGGTCTTACGCGGGTGTATACGACCAATTCGGGCTGTTAAGACGCGGGACGATCTTAGCGCACGCCGTCCACCTCACCCCTCCCGAAATCACCTTGATCAAAGAGAAGGGGGTGGGTATCAGCCACTGCCCCACCAGCAACTTCAACCTGCGCAGCGGCATAGCCCCCGTAGGCAAATTCCTGGACGAAGGTGTGAGGGTAGGTCTGGGAACGGACGTGTCGGGTGGGTTTGGCACGTCGATTATGGGTGAAGTGAGGAACGCGAGTATGGCGAGTAAGGTTTTGCAGTTTACGAAGGAGGCTTCTGGTGGTGGTGCGGCTGAGGAGTCGAAGCAGAAGTTTGAGAACAAGCAACTCCCGATCCCAACCCTCCTCTACCTCGCCACGCTTGGCGGAGCCTCCCTCTGCCGCCTAGAGTCCCACATCGGCTCCTTCGCACCCGGAAAGAGCTTTGACGCCCTCCTCATAAGCCCCGCTGGAAAGCAGATTGGGATGTGGGGGTCCGGGGAGAGCCTGCATTCCCGTTCTAAGGACAATGAAAAAGAGGTCGCGAAGAAGGAATTGAATGAGTGGTTGGAGAGGTTCCTCTTCGTTGGCGACGATAGGAACATCGATAGAGTTTACGTCCAGGGGAGATGGGTTGGTGGGAGGAGTTTTACTGGGTTCTAGCCAGGGAGAGGCCAATGAATGAAACCTTCCTTACGATGACGGCGAAGATGCCTAGTCCTGGTGCTTAGAAGACCTTCCGTAGACTGATTTACTGGTAGTATATGATTCTTTAGCAGATTCATCAGGTTGTACATAAATGGATGGAAGTCGTAAAGGTCGTGCAATGCACGTCAAAATATGATGAGCAACGGGCAAGAGAAATGGAGAGAATGCATCACAAGGCGGGAAGAAATGTTGTTAGGTCACAAAGCAATGAATGATTTCGGAATAGAACCTTTCACAAAGTTAGACCCCAAGCGTGTAAGATGGGACCAAAAGACTCACATCGTTTTAATTTGGTCGAGGAAAGACTTGGGATTGACCTTGATCTTGCCACCGAGTATGCTAAGAGATAGCTGATTCTTGTACTTGGCCTGCCAGAGATCTTGCATACATGTCTTTTCTTCCGCAATCATACTTGTGACGCCGCTGAGCATAGTGGATCCAAGTACGACCGTAATCGCTCCGGAGGTGTTTGACAATATGGTTATCCGAAGCTTGTCAAATTGTTCTGGGGAGTAAGAATCAATGGACAGAAGGATTCCTCTCTCGTAGAGATATTTGGCAGTGTATATGAACGACCCGAACTGGGGTTTCTGTCCTGAGCGCTGCCACATACGCGAATACGGATTCAGAGACTGTTTTTCACTATGTAGATCGGCGTTAGAATGTAGCCTTGAATGTTGAGAGGAATGGATGTTTACTCTTTGTAACTCTGCATGGCGCTTATAGTCGACTCGAGGTATTCGTTGCATCTATTTATTCGGCCCCAAAAGTACGTCTTCTGCTCAGCTAGTTGACGAAGAGCTTCCGACATACTCCGCATTTCCTTCTGACGCTGTATCCTCTTCCGGTTTTTCCTGCGCACATCGCCTGAAATAGCGTTCAGAATGCCCTGGAAACCATCCTCTCGGGTGATTTTGCCTTGCTTTTCGAGCTCCAGCAAGTTATCAATGGTAAGAACCTTGACAGCAGCAAATTTCAACCTTCAAAAATGAGTCAGGACCGATGAAACATGATTCAAACGGAATCGCTTACGATCGAATATCCTCAACCCTATAAGCAGAGTCGGGAGTAGCGGCCGAAGATTGTCGCCTAGGCATTTGCTTCAGCTCGTTTTCCATCTCTGCTTCAAGTATGTCTTCCCAAAGAAGTTCATCTTCTTCCGTTACCGGACGCATCAAGGAGTCCAGGAGATCTCGAGCTGGTTGCACCCGCAAGATAGCGAGGACACCGCGCTTGGCCTGGACCCAGCGAGTCTTCTCTTCAGTATCAGGATCTGGCTGACATTCAAGCATCTTTCAATAAAAACAAATTAAGCAGAAACAGCGTACGTCGAACACCAGCAAACCGATCGGTCAACTTGAGAGTGATAACAGTATCGCGGGCGTCTTTGAGCTCCTCGTTATCCAGATGGGGCGCCTCACCAAGCTCGGAAAGAATGACTCGTAAAATATCGTCGGGTTCGGCCTTAGATTTTGTGGTCAGACAGGCGAATAGCAACAGAAAAAANCCAAATATTACCAATTCATTTTGATGGCGAGAGAGTAGGGTATGGAGGCTATATATCTCATTTGGAGAAATATATATTGGCTTTGGTTGGACGGTGATATCCAGGAATTCGTGAGCGTGGTATTGTGTTTCGGCATCAGGGACATTCGCCACTATTAACCAGTGTCAGTTACAGAGCATTGCATGAGAGCGGGTGCCATCACCTTCCAGGAACCATGCAGACATCTGCGCAATAGCTATGTCGACGTACTTGTTGATGGGAACATAGTAGGGGCTATCGTTGTCGAAAGGAACACCGCTAGCAATCTGAGTGAGTACTTCGGAAATACGGACGAGATTCTTTCGGGCTTGGACATTCACAGCCTTTGACCCGACGTCAAACGTTTCAGGAGCCCTGTTTGTAGAATAATGAGAAAAAATCGTGCGGAAGAGCATGACTTTAATACGCACATTATGACTGGGTTGATGTATTTGCTGTAAATCAGCCGGCTGATGCACTGTATGTGCAACTTTTCGGGAGCATCTGGGAATTTAAGCTGTAGACACCGCGGGTGAGAATCATGCTCCATTTTCAGATCACTGAAAAGCTTACCCGGAGGCAAGTCAACATCTCTCGAGCGAGATAGCGGATTCCGTATGGCATTTTCTTCGTGGACTGCGTGATCACTGCAACGAACTGCTCGACCCACCAGCGCAACGTTTGAAGGCCTAAAAGGACCATTAGCACTGATGCTTCTGTTATCAGTGAAACAGTAGCTTACGTCGAATATAGATAGGTCGAGTTTGAAGGTCTTCAATAGCTTCCGTATACGGAAGGTCCTTTGGCAGGTGACTAGGAACACCTGTTCTCATCTCTTCCTGATCGATTCGAGCGCGATGAATCCAAGAAGGAAAGGGTCAAAAAGAGTGTAACCAAATCGTGTGTAACTCTACCAACCGTCCTGGGGTTCACCTCCAGATCTAGGTCGTCGGATTCGATAACGTCTTTGATAATGGCCTGTAATGTTTCACGAGCATAAGCAGCTTGCTTCGGGCGAAGATACTGGAAGGCGATGTCGATATACATGGGGCGCCCGTTCATCACCTCTTCGGGACCAGATGCTGCGGCGATTTGGTCTCGAATTGCGAACTATACACAATTTTGATCAGGATAAACCACAGTCAAGGGAGAACGTCGCACACCTGGAACAATTTCAGGAGTAGATAGTCCCCCCGATGGTCCTGTCCATACCCAAAGGCCGTCAAAACGACACGCTCCACGATTTTCGCCTCTGGAACATTATCCGCGGACACTTGAGTGAAGAGCCGAGTGAAGTATTCAGCCCTTGACAGCAGAATATAGAAAAGCTGCTGGTACAGCTCCAGTTTGCGTCGGGTGTCATGATCAACAAGATGAGATCCAGAGAACGGGTCTCCGTGCGCCGCCAAAAGCGATACTCGAGCCGCATAAGACGCAGCGTTAACCGTACCGTATGTCCCCTTGGCCGGGACCAGATTTTCGAAGTCCTTCGCAGCACGAACCACAAGGGCGATCTTGAGATCAAACGAACCGACTGCCGTCTCGAGACTCTGGTTCTCTCGAGTACTCTCCGCAACCTTCTTCCGCAGCCACTCAACCTTCAGTTCCTCTTGGAAGTCCCCCTCGGAATCATCGAGCAGTTGGACAAAGGTCTTGATCGTTCCGATAGTGACGTTCTTCCCAAGCGTAAGCTGACGATACTGCTCACGCGTTTCCTTCGCGCGGAAGAGAGACTGGATCTTGATAACCTTGCTGATATTGGTTCTGTAGTAATCCAACTTGCCCTGGTACGCTCGCCGTTGCATAACTCCACGCAAAAGAGCCTGCAAGAAGGTTGCGACGTCATAGCTGCGATACAAGTGGTCTTTCCAGGCATGGTATTCCCGTCGTACCAGGTACCCTCGACAAGCAACTTGCAATTGCACAACATCCGGAGTCACCGCATCCAACTTCTGTAAAGCTGCCTTCAGCATGGCATAGCGTCGACGCTGCAGGACGCCACGGAAATGGGCTTGCATTTTCTTCACCTGGGGAGCACACGCTTCAATTCGTTGCAGATGAGGATTCCAGCGTCTCCTGGCTAGCACTCCACGAGCAGCTGCTTGTAGAGCAATGGCCCAGGGTTGCAGTCGCGCTTGCACCTGTCGACGAGCCTCCAGTTTGCGCCGAACAAGGGTACCGAGGCACTGCGTTTGGACTTTGGTTATATGCCTTGCTGAAAATTCGATACGGGCTTGCAAAGATTTGTGACTCTGCCGGAGCAACATTGCTCGGCAGCATGCCTGGAGTTGGACGATGGAGCTCTCGTTCTCAAGCAAGAGCCGATCACGCCCTAGGAAGAGGGACCTGTCATTCGCAAGACCACAAAGTGCCGAGTAGAGAAACATACGTTCTTCCTCCGTCTCCACTTCAACCTCGGGTTGCTCGTTAATATCTTTGGCCAGTTCTCGACCCACATTACCGAAGTTGGGCACGGCGATTCCAAAGTTCTTGAGTCCCTTCTGTGTCCGTTGAAGCTGATAACCAGAGAATTTCAATCGTCCAAGCAGCTTCCCAACATGTTCAGCTCTTCCACGACGGAAGAGGAGGTAACTAAATGAGAGGGTAAGTCCAAGTGGGGGAGGAAAGGTTACGCTGTAGCTCACCTAAGTGCGTGTATGCAATAAATGACCTTTGGTAGATTCCTCTTATCAAGTAAATCGGCAAGCTCAAAGATGAACCTTTCCGGAAGACCTTCCTTGCGGACAAAGTTGAAGAAGATTTTGATGTTCCCAGAATGCTGGGAATCAAGGTTTCGTGCCTGAGGTATGATGTTCGTTAGTTCATTCACGACCAAATTCATCTGTGACAATCCTAAATGAAAAGAGCTTTACCTGATATATCTGGCGAACTGCCTGCTCCCCATCGAACGCCCTCACAAGTTTTGCCAATATAATGCCATTCCTCAACCCTTCCTCCATTTCAACGACGTCTAATGCAAGTCCCTCGTTCAGGCAACCCTCAATCCACTCCTGAGCCTCTCCAACGTGACATAGATACTCATAAGCTCGAAGCATATCACTGAGCTTAGCCAGGCGTTTCTTTCTACGTCCAGCCAGATCTTGGCGGAGAGGAGAGGAATCAGGGTTGGTGCTGTCCATGCAATCTCCCCTATCACTGGTCGCAATTTGGGGAAGGTGCTGACCAAGTTTCGTCGAAGGGCGTCCTCCAATGATACCAGGAGAGTCCCGACAGCTATCTGTTTTCTCCACGTATGAGCTGTGGTACGTTGGAGGAGACGGAGAAATGACTAGATCCTCTTCCCTGGATAACAGCCAGGCCACTCCTTAAATAAGCAGAGCAAATCCTCCATGAGTTGTGACTTTGCAAAAAGTGTGGACAAACACCCACCATTCTGAGTAACGATGGTCCTTGATGTAACTATGTCGAAGCATAGATCATCTACATGAATTGACACAGATTAAAGGGGGTACAACGACATACAAAACAGCCTACCGCTCCACGGGGATATTTCATGACTGCGTTTCCTCCAGTCATCGTCATGAGACAAGGCACAATCTGCACCAGTCTGGGTTTTAGGTTGTGTCCATGTATGAGTTGTCAGATATACTGCTATTCCAGTCGAAGGCTCACCGTTTTTAACAACAGGTCGTTGATTCCATCGCAGGGGTGGAAGATCTGAAGATAGACCATCGAGTGTTAGGATCGAAAATGCATCTAGGGTAAGAATAGACATACCGGGGCTCTCGACAAAACCGGGAAATCGTCAATCCGGAACTCATCAGACTGGGGACCATCATTGTCCTTCGTCTTTCCTGTGCCATGAGAGCTCTCCGGTCTAGATCTGATGTCCCCCGATAGCCCATGGCCAGCCGTTCTCTGATTGCTGCTGTTCGAAGGTGCATCTCGACTCGCGTCCTCTAAACCATGATGTTGATCGTCCCCCACTGGTAAGCGAAGACCTTTCAACCGAGCACGAAACTTCTGTGAAAGTGCCAACTTGAATCCTTGAAGAAAAAGACATTGGTCCTTTCCCTTGTATGCTCCCGACTCTCTCGCTGCAGAATTTGATCCAAACCGGGCTTCAGCAGTCCCTCTATCGATCCAATCATAGACAGGAACTTGATTATTTGTCTTTCTTCTGGACAGTGTCAGAAGATCGTCGGGAGCTGCCGCGGGATCCTTGTAAGCTGCAAGCGCCCAGCTGTCGCTTTTAATGCAGCCAGACACGATATAGAGAGAATCTTCATCCGCAATTCGCCGAACAGAATTTGCGTGTCGATATATAATACCAGCATGCTGAATTAGAAAGTCACGGAGCGTTTCAGAGTCGACAAGCGCTTCCAAGTCTGCGGATGTGGTGCATGCAAGCACAGCACCTTGCTGGGATTGACAGCGAAATTCGAATCCTGTTATGTGACTTCTTGGGGCGTTAAAATACGCTCATAAGATACAGAATATCTGGCCTTACTTTGCATCGGCGGGTGATCGAAAAGCCTTCGACGAAGTCCCACTCACAATTGTGTGGCCTTCTGCAAATTCATCGGGGTGGATAGTGCACTCCTTGAGCGGTAATCGACAACGTGCCACGTCAGGAAGGGAGTCATCTTCCCAGATATTGAAAATTCTCTTGAAGCCATGTATAAGGTTGAAGGTTCCAACGTCGCCTGGAACTATCCCTGTCTCTCCCACGGGCTTGCGAGGTTGGGGGTGCCAACAGGCCAATCCCGCCGTGGTTGCACTCAGCATGTTGCGAGTGTAGATTCCGGCGTTTGTCATGCTTCCGAAATGGGATATAGAATCTGGATCTAGGTTACTGATTGAGGACTGTTGCCAATCAAGTAGGAGTTAGATTCCAAGCCCAGGGAGGATTCAGGCGTATACTTACTACTGAGCAATCATTCTGCGATTGCCCCGAGCTATCTTCAGATTGAGTATCATTGCTGGGGAGATCGTTGGCGGCTGCATTTTCTGTGCTTCCTTGACTAGGGGTACTCCTTACGGAATACTGAACCTGCATGGGGCTGACGATCTCTCCTTGGGCAGGAATTTCTCCATGAACAAGGACGCCTCGATTTTCCGGGGATCGAAAAAATCCAGATATCTGCTGGAAAACGCGACTCCAGCCTTCTTCACGCACAGAACGGACAGACAGGTTTGCCTGAGAGTCAAGGGGTTCGGAGAAGTGTTCTGGCGCATTGAAATTGATGTTGTAGGTCGGCGAGTATATGTCATTCCCCGCGGCTTTGAAATGGGCATCCTGGAATGACTGATGATGGGATCCCGCAAACAGTTTCGTGGCCGTGGAGGCCATATTCCAGCTGGTCAGGAAGTACGGTTAAGATGCATATAAACTGAATTGATGGTATGCAGTTAATTAGCGCCTGTCTTTGTCGAATATAGCATGGGCTTACCCACGGATGTGGCGGCTCCAATCCCCCCNTAACGTTTCACCAACTGTCGATGCCCTGTCCAGGGTCGCGTACCGGCAGGCGAATGTGATGCAGGAAGACGCAGCGAAAGCCACATTGGGTAGAAGTGAAGTAAGAAGTTGGTAAACTCATTTTAAGTTGAAACCGTCCAAATAAAGCCAAGCCAAATTCCACCTGGCATTACTAGTTGTAGTTGACAAGTAATTCATTCAATTGGCTGAATTTCTGAGGACGAACAAACGACCCTCGACGTATATGAGACGAAATACATAGTAGTAAAACTAGAGATACAACCCCTCTTCGTAGGCGAGCGAGGGAGCTCGAGAGAAAAAAANTGTCGGAACTCGACTCGAGTAAGTACGAAACCAGGAAGCGCATGCAAGGAAATAAGTAGTAAGGTGGGCGTAAAACGTGAAACACGAAATCCAAATGTAATGTGAGGTGGGTACGCGTATGTGAGTAACGAGGTCAGTCAGTGAGTAAGAAATGTAAGACGTCTAGTGGCGTGAGTGAGTGGGTTGGTGGGGGGTATAAGTAAGTAGTAAAGAGAAAATGACATGGGAACATATGATACGAATATTTGGTATGCGATGTAGGGAGAGAGACAGTAATACTTGGCAGTCAGTAAAGTTGAATTAGAAGTCGGAGAAGAAAAATGATGCTTGAGGCTGATCTGGGAGAGCGAGCTTCACCCAGCGAGGATCTCAATCTTCGAATAGTCTCTTGTGGATTGAGGCATCGAGATACCGTGCCTGGTAAGATTCGTCATCATTAATTTCCGTCACATCCTCGGGTGGAAGAGCGGGAAACTCACATATGGAAGAGATGTGGCACAAGGGCCTGAATGGTCCACATCCTTTGCACACGACCCGACCGGCACAGGTTGCATTTCAGATTGCACGTAGGCTCAATGCCATAGTGGAATATCGATCTTCCTCTCCCGTTCCCGTTCCGCTCGTACCGGCCTTTGAGGTATACCACGTCGACATCGGGAACCGGGTTCTCAATCGAATGACTGCAAAAACGAAACAGTTGTTAAGCCCAGTTCAAGATAAGAGGGTAGCAAGACTACTCACGCTTCCTTAATGTGTGCCTTTGCAGTCTTGAGCAAGACGCCCTTGTCAAAGTGCTCCGGGCAATGATTGCACGCCCAATTCTCTCTCCTTGGTGATGGGTACGGAGTTTCATGAGCCTTGACAAACTTGTTGGCCTCCTCAGAGAGGAGCAACCAAGCAGGGATCGCATGCGTATGGTCTTCCTCCTTCTCCACTGCATGTGTCACCTAAAGATCGCCCCCAAGTCAGTCTTCGGCGGCAAAACGAGCAAAGAAGAAAATACATACACATTCTCTCCAGGTATACGCCTTCCTCCCCTGCACCTTCTTACACGTCTTCACTGGACAATTCCCACAGAAGAACCTCGCATCAATCTTATCCATATCCTCGGGCGCAGCAGTGTCAGGATCCAACCCCAACTGCCTAATGATCGACGCAGCAGCCGCATACCCCACCGAACAAAACTCCCAGTTCGTATGGAACACATGCGGGTAGCTCCCACACATATGCACTGAAGCAGAGTCCCACCCGATCACCGCCAGCCCAGCCTGCCTCCCCGTCTTACAGGATATGCAGCTGAAGATGGTTGTGGCCCTCTTCATGCGCTCGTCCATAGCCTTCTTGAGGTCGGCCTTCTTCTGGGCACGCAGCACTTCGACTTGCTTGTCGATCTCCTCTGGTGTGAGGGATTCGTCTGTGGGAACTTCGACCGAGTCGTCGATGCCTGAGACCCCAGGAAGCATCTCGTACAGGTCCCTCTGTCTCTGGTAGAACCATTCGTCTCGGATTTCCGGGAGCTTGGCTGTTGCAGCTTCCTGGTTGAGCTCTTCGACATTTTCCAGGGTGTCTTGTTGGATGAAGGTGGTGAACAGGTCGTCATATGCAACAAGGTCTTCTGGTGGGAAGTAGGCCCATTTTTCGGGTTTGAATGTCTTTTTATAGTCCTTGTAGAACTTGTCGACGAATTCGCGGCGTTCACGCTTCAGACGTTCGCGTTTTTGAGTGGTGATTTTCTGGATGATGCCCTCCTTGTGTTTCTCCAGAACTACGGGGAGACGTCAGTCAATGTCAGCCGGTGGCTCGAAACGTTTCAACGACAGACATACTTTTGGGAGTCAGACGGCACACCTCCACACCCCTGAAGTAATAGTACACATCCGAAGATGCAGCATCCGTATCCCGTTCGTCGAAACCGAGCTTCGTGAACTTCTTCATGCACTTGTCCGCCAAACTCCGCTGCTTCATCGACATCTCATTGCAAATATTGTAGTAATACGATGTCGCCCAGTTGTTGAAGTAGCCGGCGTACTATTATAGCAAACCGTTAGTCAGCCCGAAGATCGTAGCAAGAGAGTGGATGGGAGACGTACCTCGCTGATCGCTCGGGACTTCATGATCAGCTCCTGTGACCACTCCTCGAACTTCTCCCCAGCCTCTGGACACATGCCTTCGTCGATCGTCATATACCAAGTCTGCAGCGTCTCAATCATCTCCTCGACATCTCTGCGTCTGTACCGCGCGTTGTTGTCCGATTCGTAGTAGGTTTGGTACTTCCCACCGCCTAGAAGCGCGAGCCACACAAGATAAGTAAGTCTCTGAGAATCGTGAGTGAGATGTGAAAAGTGATAACTCACTTTGCCTGTAAGTTGGGACGAGAACTTGGTAGAGAATTGGAAGAAGTCGGGGATAGCCGTCCGTCACGCTAACCATTTCATTCTGCTCAACCAGGTACTTCCTCTGGCAGGGCTCGCAATAGTGCTCGTTCAACGCAAAGTCCAGGAGCGCCCCAGGTTGGCCACAGAACTGAAATTACATTCCATATCAGTTTCACATCATTCATCGAAATTCACGTCATAAGAAATGGAGAGAGATAACATGAAAGCGGGAGACGAAAGGGAAAGGGGAAAGATGACTCACATCACACCTAGAGTCATCAAACATCATCGCTGTCCACTTCGGTGGCGACAACTCTTTAGGCGGGCGGGGCAGATCTTGATAATGGTCATAAGCATTCTTCCAAACGTTTTCAGCCTGCTTGCTCAAAATGATCGACCGTAGAGCTTTGGACGAGCGCGAGAGGTGCAGAAGATCCATCGGGTGTGCAAGTTCGAGCACGTCGAACAAGACTTCCAGAGGTAGTTGGAAAAGGCCTGTGAGACAGTTGGGTTTGCCCTTAACTGCGTCTTTTGCTGTGCGCAGCTTGCGGATGGTAGCACCACGAACGTAGTTGCCTGTATACCCAGACAACAAACAAGTCAGGAAAAGGGACGAGAGAAAGCAGTTGAACAACACGCACGGTAAAACTCATGCCCACACATCATCTCAAAGAACGATGCGAAATTGCCGTTAACAACCTCAGGCAACTCATCATCCTCCATCCCTTCAAATGCGAACAGAATCTCCGGTGTTGGTTCATACACAATGTAAGTGCCCGTAAATGGCGTTCCGAGGTCGATGTCATCTTCTTCAGTATAAGGGAAGCTTTCCGTCAAATCGACTTCAAAGTCCTCTTGAGGGGTGGCGCTGGGGCTCGGCGGCGGCAGTGGCGGCAGCATCGACAGTGTCGACTTCTGCGACGCGCGTGGTGGTGAGCCTTCGATCAGGCGCGCACGGACAGACATAGAGACCGACATACCTGTACCTTGAGCAGGGGCCTCTGCTGGCGCGTCCGGATCGTTGCCGTTGCTGGCTCCAGCTTCTGCTGCTGCGATTAGATGTGAGTCAGGGTTCCAGAACACACCCGATGTCGCTAAGAGTCTCGATCACTGACCTGGGGCAGTGTCCTCCTCGCCTGTGCCTGCAACGGGCAGTGGGGGTGGTACTGACGACGACGCAGCAGCAGCAGCCTCGTTCTCGTCGGTCGAAACCACATTCTGAGGCTCAGCGGCGTTTTGCACGTCTGGGGTATTCGCAACTTCTGCATCTTGAACTGGAATTGTTTGTATTGCTGCCTCCGTCTCCGTCGATGGCGCTTGTGACTCGCGTCCTTCCACAACGTCATCAACATCATTGGGCGGGGGAGTCGGTGTGGTCTCCTCGATGGTTGCCTCGACAACGGGGTGGGCCGGAACAGCTGCTGGTGGTGTGGTCGCCACCTGGAAGGTATCCTCGTCGTCGGCCAGGGTGGTGGTGGGAGTAGGAACAGGGACAGGCAGAGCAACCTGAACGTCTGCCATGACGATGTATGGGTGTTCGTCGTCTAAACCACTTTGGAAATGAGATATAAAGAGGATGATATGGAATGGGAGAAAGATAGAAGGGGAGCGCCGGTAAAAGTAAAAAGTAAAGAATTGGAATGAACACGAGTTTAGTCCAAACCGATGAATTGACAGGGGCGCTGATGGCTTGGGGTACAGCAATCCTTAAATAACTGTCTACATAAATCCCTCCCACTCACGGTGACAGTGTCCCTATGAGCGCCCGAAATGACTCACTTTTGGGCAGCCTGACTATGCGGCGGTGTCTCTGCCTCGGTTTAACAGCACCTCGAAAAGAGGCACTGCTGCCAAAGAAGCGACAAGTGTAGCCGGCGTCGGTGCGATTCAGAATAATAAAAATATATAGCGTGTGTTGTCTACTATACATACATGATGTTATGCGAGGGTATTAGGTGTGCAAGTACGAATAAGGAGGAGAGCAGGTCCATTTTGCGTTCTGAAAGTTCAGCGTCAAAAGTCGTGAAGCTTAAAGAGACCAATTGTTTCATCAGTCCTGCCATGAGGCATGGGCGTAAATCGATCATCGCCATGAGGACATTACGTCGAGTCATGAGGCATCGAGAAATCGTCATTGGACCTGGGTGGGTCGGTCATTCAGAGCGCTGTCTGGCTGGACTTGAAGACAGGTGTTTGAGGTCGGCTGTCCGATTGCTCCTCCCTTCGTGGAGGCATTTGTTCAAGAATAGCATCGCGGAGCTGGGCCTGCCGGCTTTCGTGGCGGTAATGAGAAGGACGGGACGAGGGCGATGACCAGCTGGATTCCGATGACACGGTGGTGTTGCTCCTGCTCAGATGGTCGGCACCATGGTGGCCTGTGGAAGCCGGTGGGGAGACATAGCGAGGCAAGGACTCCTCAGGCCTTTGAAGCATGAATCCTGTAGGTCCGAGTAAGCATCTCGTCAAAGTAAATTGACAAATTATCCTTACCTCTCAAGCCGGCGGCCTTCTCACCCTGCCTGCCGAAGCCAAGGCTAGCCTTCTCAGTGCTCCTCCAGCTCTCGGCATCGGACCTGTCGTAGCTTTGGTGCAAGTAGCCAGCCTTCTCGCTCGATCCACCAGTGAAGGCGCTGGATACATAGCCAGGGGCGGGTGCACCAAACTGAGGTCGCATGTCCTTGGAAGTGGGCAAAACACCCTTGGCCTCCGCGCGCCATCCCCTGATAGATCGCTTCTCCTTTGCGCCCGCACGGAAAATCAAGCCAAGGAGCATGTTAACGCATCCGAGGGAGAACAAGAAGAAGGCGGAGACCAAGGTGAAGTCATCGGCGTGGTGAGAAAGGATTTGGGTTGCAATCCTTGAGATACAATTAGCGGATATTTTAAACGGTGTCAGGAGAAGAAACTCACAAGCCTTGGAAAATACCGAGGGCACCGAGACCGAATTGGGAGCCAAGGACAGGGAAGTAGCGGTCGAAGAAAGACATAGGCCAGCTGACCTCAGAGACTAGATAAAATGTCAGTCAAGGAACTTCGGTAGACAGACGGGCTACTCACAGAACAGGATGATGGTCTGGAAGAGGATAAGGAGCGTTGCAACCACAGCCCAGAAAACACCAGCAGGCTGGTTGGGTACGGTGCTTCCCCTGAAGGAGATAGGTTAGAAAGGTCCAGGAAGGGTGGTGGATATACATACTCGATATAATCGCAGTCGACCATTCCATGACCATTGGTCGAGTTCGATCCCTTGTTGGCCTCGAAAGCGTTGACAGCCTTGATATTCGTGACCATTACCACGATGGAACTTGCAAACACGAGGATGAGCGAGACAATGCTCAGAGCTCTAACGACGTTCAAGCCAATAAAATACACTAAGAAGCCATTGTCAGTGCTCGATCATTCCTAGTATAGATCAGAAGTAAACTCACATTTCCTTGGGGGCATCATCTTGAAGAAAATATAAGAATAGAGTCAAGTGTGTGTGATGTGGGTGTTTTGTGTTGAGTAGATGCAGAATTGAAGAACGTTCTCTAGGATACGTTAGAAGTGACCCAGCACCAGAAGAATAAGAATGAGGAAGGAAAGAGAGAAGGGGGTCAAGAAAATGAGCCTGCCCGCAGTAAATGTAGTCGTTGTAGGGAATGAAGGAATAATTCTGAATTGGGCCATGGCTTTTATGATTCCTATAGAACTCTTGGGTTACCTCATAATGAGGATTAGACGCGGATAATCCGTGCATTGTACGAGTACAAGAACAATAGTCCGCCGTTCTGCCATTGTTTGTAGCCGGTCACGTGATCGTCAAGAACAATAAGCGCCACCCGGAATCGCGGTGTTGGCCCGAGTTTGGCTTCAGCCGTTGCCTCGTCGAGTACAACGCAGCCCTCGCCCGTATTGTGTTTGTAAGTACTTCAGAGACAGCGTAACCAGGCTAATAGCCACTGCCCTTCATCAAGTTGTCCAGGCGATAGCCCTCGCTGAAGTCAAGTCTCTGTCTCGAGCCTTCTACGCCTTCTTAGGCTTGAAATTCGGAAAACTCAAAGAGACTCGGGAACTTTTGATATCTCATATTTACTCGAGGGACGCCGTCCTATTTACGCTCTGGACACCTTAATTAGGTGGCAAACTTGGAGGAAGTCTCCCTTCTGACCGATGTTGCGGTGATTGTGTAACCAGAAAGACAGTCTTCTGAGGCTCAAGTAGACGAGTTCATCTGGCCACAGTGGCGAAGACCTCCGCCTTCCTCGGGACGTTTCCTTGATACAGCACAAGTCCCCAGGAATCTATTTGAAAGTTGGCGTCGTCGTTGAGCGGCCAGAAGTACGGTTCAGATGGGTCAATGTCGGGATTTCCCCTCCGTAAATACGCTCTTCAGCCATCTGTCTTCATTCCCGTACCAATACCTTAAATTTATCCCGCTTTTGTATCTCTCCATCATGATTCTGCCTTCCTTGGGACCTTCCGGCGCTCTTTCGAGGTTCTAGACAGAGTCCAAAGCAATGCCATTGGTTGCCAGTTTTTTCGTAGCCTGCCAATCAGGTCGTCTTGCAACAATCCGTCCAATGCCACGTCTGATGATGATGGAAATCGAGAGAGAGTTCCTTTTTTACCTCATTTATTCAGATTGCTCAGCCCTCCAGCTGAAAGGATTGTTCACAATTTCAATCTTTAGTAGAAACGCACAAGCGATCACATCCACGTGTAGAAGGACCGAATGTATCAAGGGTCCGTTGAGTCCGAGTCCCCGTTGCCATTTCTACCAACTGTATCCACCAACACCAGAAATATGGCCCGACAGCAACTCAGAGCCAGTCATCTCCGAAACTCCCCCTAAACCCGTACACCCACCATCCATGCAAACTGCCAGCAATCCACCAATGGAGGATGCAATGTCCGTTCAGGACAGGGAAGGTATATCAACGCTGCCTTTCCATGACATATCGCTAACATACCGCTAGAGCTTGCTTTGAAGCTGCTCGCTTCCCTGCCTCGGTCTCGACTTGCGATTCTCCAGCAACAAATCACACCTCTCCTGCAATTTGACATTGTCGGTGTACGTATCTTTCTCCCCTGTAGCGGAGCCAGGACTGTCTCTGACCCTTTCTTTCATTCCACAGAGCCTACCAACAGAAGTCGCACTCCAGGTCTTCGGTCACCTCCCATACCACACCCTACTCCTTTGCAGCCTCATCAGTAAACAGTGGCAAAAGCTAGCCAACGACCAATCCCTCTGGAAGAAGCTCTGTGACGCTCGCGGCTGGGCCTGGCGTCAACCTCCCCGTTACCAGCAGGCTAATGCCAGTCGGGACAACCTCGACCAGTTGGACGACGAAGGAATAGGAGAGTCCGACGARGARTACGAAGATGTCTACGTCGAAAGCGTCGAAGAGGCCAAAGTYGAATTGACGATGATGCACGCGGAGCTGGACTCAGGGTTGATGCAGCTCGCTATGACCTCGACTTCGGCTGGAGCTGCAAGCAAGTGGTCAGCCCGCGCCAAAAATAGGACGAGACACTCAGCTCCCTCTGCYGTGCCCAACAAGAATGCCAATACGGAACTACCTGGGAGGAGGAGGGCYGACTACAAACTCTTACACCAGACGCATATCCGACTWCGCAACCGGTTCCTCACACCGTCTTACAGAGTTTCTCCTCTTCAAACGAAAGGCCCCCTCAATAACGGAGGTCACATATCCACCATTTATTGTCTCCAACTGTACACGGATCCCGAAACCGGTAAACAAGTCCTCTTCACCGGGTCCAGGGATCGGACAGTCAGGGAATGGAATCTTAATACGCGAATGGTGGAGCGCGTCATCGGCGGTATACATGCTAGCTCTGTCCTGAGCATCTGCGTCCATAACGGCTACCTCGCCAGTGCCGGAAGCGATAGACAGCTGGCCCTATGGGATCTCAAAGCGGGTAGGCTGGTGAAATCCTTGATCGAACATGAGGACAGCGTCCTCTGTGTTCGATTCAATGACGAGTATCTCGTATCGTGTTCTAAAGGTGCGTAGAGGTCGGATCTTTTCCCTTCCTTCCTATCTCCCTCTTTTTTCCTTTCACTTCTTTTCTTTTCCTTCGTGATGYCCACAATCTTTCGAACGTTCTCTGACTTTGTATGGAATTGCAGATAAGACGGTCCGTGTGTACTCCTTCCCGAGTTTGAAGCTCCTACACGTATTGGAAGAACATCGAGCCGCAGTTAATACGGTCTCGCTCTCTGGATCATACATCTTCACTGGTTCTGGTGACCGATCTATCCGTCTCTGGGACGCAAAATCGGGCAAGGTCCTCAGAACCTTTGACAACCATCACACACGAGGGTAAGCAACCAAACCATCCACCCCCCTTCCTCTTCCTAACCCCCGCCCCTCTCACCCCGACCTTTCCTTGCTCGCTCATGATGAATAATTATACTTACAMTTGCTTGCAGGATAGCAGCGATCGACTTCAAACCACCGGTCGTCATATCCGGCTCCTCYGACACRCACATCCGCCTATTAGACGTAACGACTCTCCAAGGCTGGTCCACCAACTCGGACTACACCACCAACAACGTCGCSCTGCTCCCCAACTCTCCTCTACAGCCGTTCCCACCTGGCACTTCCTCTTTTGAAGCGATCGAGCGCTCGTGCCCTAGCTGCGGCGGCAACGTTCCCCTTSCTTCCAATCCCATAAGTGCAGATGTCTCTACTGCCATTCGGCATGGTGGTGTKGGYGGTGAYCGGATACAGACACCCCCGAGCTGCTGTCGGCACACAGAACTAGTGCGAACCGTAGCCCTCGGCGACGATTTTGTCATCAGCGGGAGCTACGATTACACTATCAAGATTTGGGATCGAAAGACGGGGGCTATGGTTGCTGATTTGACGGGTGGGCATACAGGGAGGATATTCTGTATCGCGGCYGATTGYACAAAGGTACGTGCTTCACTTTCGATTTCAAGCTTCAAAMCGATCGACCTCGTGCTGACGATTGACTTTTCGCTTTGTGGGATGTAGATCGTATCGTGCGGAGAGGACCATGTAAGCTCATGCACCTCTTCTCTTCGAACGCATTYCCTGACCAAACTCGCTTTTCTTCCTAGACGATATGCATATGGGACTTCAGCCACGGAATCGATACGAGCTTCTTACAGCTCTCCTCGGCATAACTARAACTCATCTGTCGGACTGCATTGCAAGCTTTCAAGTCTCTGCCAAGCTCACCGCTACCCTTCGTTTTCTATGCACTGTACACAARTTTTGTTGCTCGGTCCCGCCAACTGCTATCTGTCTGTTTGTTTGTTTGTATAACTTGTATCAATACATACTGCATTGGTTGCGTCATGACTTTTTTTTGTTTGGCATTTCGCCGCAGTCAGTGGGGAGGGTGGCTTATTCGGTCGCGGTTCAGACGCAATTGACAAGCGGCGACGGCAGCTCCAACCTCGGAAGGGAGGCGAGCCGCATTAAGACTAGATGCAATTAAGGGTACGTTAGCTACATATTGGTACATATAACATTGGAGTACTGCGGTGACGATGGACTGTAATGAGGAGAAGACAGCTGTGAAGGGAGCTAACTAGACATGGACATGGACATGNGACATGCGACAATAGACCAATAGCAATAGTAGAGCAACAAATAAAAACTACGAGCAGAAGGAAGAAAGGAAATCTGATCGGAGAGCGATGATGATCACGGTGCACGAGGATANTGATGAGGGGGGGTATCCTATCGGGTATGGGAAGCATTAAGGTATAAAGCCAAGCACGAGTAATAAGTAAGTATAAGTGTGTAGAAAGCAAGGAAGCCAGGGTCTGTATGTGAGTATGTAAATAATCCATGCGGTGGAAGGAACTCTGAAAGCAACCAAGACGAGAAAATAGTAAAACACAGGCTGAATAGATAGGAATAAAAACAATCCGGATCCAATAATGCAAGATGCAGGAAGAGTTCATATGCAGCCCAAGGAAAAGATAAACCAANAAAAAAAAMCAGCAAGTGTCCGTCAATGCAATAGATGCAGAACCAGTTGTCCAAAARAAAARANAATACTATGGAGCAGTCAAAGTCCTAGTCGTGCGCGAATTTTCGTCAGATGCGCTCCGAATCGTCCGGTCATCGTCTTGCGAGAGGTCCTGACCATTCACAGCAGCAGCGTTATCTCGTTCCAGGTATTGCGACAAAGTCGCGTCGTCACGTCGAATTTCCAAAGGCCTCGGAGCCGGGGGCGTAAAATCCTGGTCCTGCTCCTGCACACTCGGCAGATGGCCGTGGCCATGGCTCGACTGAGCAGTCATATAATCCGAAATAGCAGGGCTAACCGACCCTCCCCTGTGATCACCCCCATTCCCACTCCCATTGCCATTGCCATTCCCATACCCACTCCCATTAGCGGTGCCATACCCATTGCCGTTAACAGCACCGTAGCCGTTCCCGCTACCCGTCGGTACGGGCTGCGCGTGGGCGTAAGGGTGGTCAGACAACCTGACAGGGCTCACCGCTCTCCGGTGTTCAAAAGGCATCACATACCCTCCCCCCGGACCAGCACTCGCACCCGCGTAATAAGCATGCGGCGGTGGCGAAATCGGCACAGCAGCAGCGCCAGACGGATGGGTATTGTAAAAATCGGGGTGGGGGNACGAAGGAAACGGGTGGATGGCTCTGGCCAATGGAACCGCGCCTCGCAACATTGCTGCTGCCTCCAACCGTAGCTGCAGCTGCCGCAGCGGCGCTACTCCCACCACCCAACACAGCGAAATCGTTGAAACTGCCAACCGGACTGATCGCTCCACGTCTGTCGTAGGATGCGCGACTTATTCGGGACGCTCGCGAGGCTCGTCGGTCCAAGTTTGCTTGTTCCGCCGCTGAGTTGACAGTAGTGTGGGTAATGTTGGAGTGGCCTCCGTCGCTGACAGTTGTCTTACGGTGGAGCGAAGTTGCGATAGCGGGTGAAGTAGCCCGGATTGTTGGGGACAGGGGGCGGTCGTGGACCGAACGCATTTCGCCAGCTGGGTGAGGCAGGCGGATGGTGGGGATGAGGCCCTTTCGTTTCCTACAACGCGATGTTCATCGTTGAATTGTGCAGTTAATGGAGAGAGAGAGAAAAGGGACTCACAACCACCGGATTAAGAGGACGAAGAGAATCGGAGTCAGGAAACCTCCTAGCAAACCACCAACAATCGCACCGACGTTGATGCCCCTCTGACCCCCTGAGCCGTCTGCACCCGGGCCATCGTTCACCAACGTTTGCGTCGGAGCGGCCGAAGGTAACGAGGCAAAAGATGTGTGCGTAGTAGTAGAAGCACCAGCAATCGTACAACTATCGCCAGCTGCAGGGGAGCTATAAAGCGTAGCAGTAGGGTGCGTCTCGACCGTAACCGTCGTCCGAGTACTCGTAGTATAGAACGTCGAGAACACCGTCGACGAAGACCCTAGACAACAAAAAAAAACAAANGGGAATAACGACATTAGGCACCACTATAGACACCGCAGGAACCAACTGAGAAGCAGTACTACGCACCTGGTAGTGGATCCCGGAACGTCCTGGTGGTGTATACACACCGCACCCCAACACACGAGGACGCGACCTCGACCCTCGTCCGGGTGGAGGGTGCGACGGGCACCGTCGTCCACGTCCTGGTCATAACTTGGGCTTCCTCCACTGTCACGGTGTGGAGCCCGTACAGGGTCATGGTAGGTGAACAAGGTGTCATGTCGCCCTCTTGTTCATATATTCGGAGTCGTTACAAAAGGGTTGGCGCTTGGGCTTGAGTGTCGTTATTAATTTGAACAGCTGTATGTATGTATAGCGAGAATGATTGATTACTTGACAGGCCTTAGGACGGGGGGAATAGTCAGTGCCAGCAGAAATGTGAAGGAATAGAAGGAACATCTTACGGAATAGTCGGACAAAAATGATATCGGATGGTCCGTTGGATGGATTGGCTTGCCTCGATGCTGATTTCAAGCAAGGGTCGTTATTGATCATTCAATTGGAGGAAGACGGTCGGTCGGTCGAAGCACAACTGCATGCATGTATGTGAGTTGGCGTGTCCGTTTGTTCCGCTCTCTCTACCCAGGGGTTCGCGAAGCCTGGGATAGCCTATGTAAATCAAAAAGTCAATGTTCAGCACTCGCGACGGAAGAAGAGGTCAAACATGCTCTGCGCACCGTTCCACCCGTCACCAAAAGTTCAACGTCAACAACAGAGAGGCCGATTGCAGAAATAAAAAGCCCAGCGAGTCCTGTCAAAGCGGATGATCCCAGCGCCAGGAGGGGGGGTGTTCCAAGAACCTCGTCGGAGCAAAAGCCAAGCTAAGAAAAAGCGGAAAAGAAAGGAGATGCGATTGACGGCTGGAATGCTGTATGTATCAGGACGTCAATGCAAAAGCGCCATCACATCAAGCAAAACAGAACAATTTGGAGAACATAAGATGATGGAAGTTTGTACGCAAGCGAGGCGAGCAAAGTGAGCTGGCAGTACAATTTAAACCAGGAACAAGGCTGGGCATTGTTTTCCGAGGGAGGTGATGTGTTTGGCATACTAGGACCATAATGCGTGTAGATCCCTTTGGCTGTGAAGGGCGCGCCTAAAATGCGAAAAACGCGTATGGCTGTGGAGGGACGGGATACACCGCAAAGGCACAGAATCACCTAGACAGAGCATCGGTGAAAGTTACGCGCGAAGAGTCAAATGAATTCAAACACAGGCACGGTGGCGTTTTTAATTTGTGATCACCGGATCCGTCGTCGGCACATGCCCCCGCCTGCCCTTGCCTGAGTCTAGACCTGCTCGGCCTATGTATCGATTCACCATCGATTCAAAAATTCGACAACAACCCTCTTCAGCATCATATTATGCTCATGAATCCACGCACTAGTAAATAACCAATAACAATCGACAAATATACGTAAGTAGCAATAAAAATCGGGTATGGAGCCGAGGGAAGGAAAGCGAGAATTTCGCGGTACGATAACTATGCACGACTGAAAGTCCCAAACAGATTTGACATAGACAAAGAGAGAAACATAAGTCCATTCATTAATCATAATGCAATACCAATATTTTGATATATTGAATGGAAAAAAGCATTGTCAGAGAAGGCAGGTGACGGAACTGGAAGAAGACGTTGACGGGGCGAGAAAAAAAGGCATTAACATGCAGGAAGACGTCATGAAGAATAAGCCGGAGGAGCAGGTTCACCCGAAGAGCTAGGTCCGCCAGCTGGAGCTGGGCCGAGCGGCTCCTCGTACCGTCCACCATCCAAATGCACAAGCGGTGCCTTCTCCCCACCAAAGTTTATAGGACGGCCTTTACCATCAACTGCAGGTGCAGCAGCAGATGACGACCCTGCCCCCGAGGAATACGCCGCAGAGCTCGAAGAGCCTCCAGCAACAGCCGACGACGCGCCTCCACCGGATGAAAAGGTATAAGAATTATCGGGGTTGATGACCTGCAGCACACGGTGTTCTTGAATGCTGACGGGGCTCCCTGCCCGGTTCTCGGGGTCGATGTAGCTCTGCCGGTTGCCGCCAGCCATGACCGGCATAATGTTATTTTGGGGCTGAGCGGGTCCGCCATTCCAAGAACCCATGCTGGGACTGGTCGAGTGTCCACTTGCAGATCCGCCGTAGCTGTGACCGTGGTCCGATCCGTAATATCCTTGACTTCCGCCATAGCTTTGACCCGAGCTGGGCGGGTAGGCAGTCAAACCTTGCGCTCCATATCCTTGCGGTGGGTATCCCTGTTGCTGCTGCTGCTGCTGGCCTTGAGGAATCAAGGGGTACGTGCTTCCACCCGTTGACGGTCGTCCACTTGATGGTGGTCTCGAAGAACCAGAGATAGACTGTGCCGTAGCACCAGCAGCGGAAGCAGCAGCCGCTGCTCCCAATCCAGTAAGAAGGGGCGCAAGCGATGGTGTCCGTACGTGATGGGGATCCTGGTAGCCCGTCTCGTTTCCGCCGTGGTAGACCTCGTTTCCGGTTGGCTGGTATGGTCCCACTTCGTTCGCAGTTGGCTGGTAGTACCCGGTCTCGTTGACGTTGGGCTGGTATCCGACCTCATTACCACCAGCGCCCTTCATCCCGATTTCTTGACCTCCAGACGGAGGACCGCCAGGATTTGTAGCTTCGTGTCCGACCAGACCGTACTGGTAGCCTTTCGCATTGACTTCGTCCTCCAACGGACCCATTTTGTCGTTGTGATGGCTCGGCTCAAAGTCGTCTGGCCTGTTGAAGATGCGATCGAAGTGGGTTGATTTTTTTGCTGTTGAGACGATACCGGTGATCAGAGACGAACGGGGGCTTGAAGGAGGTCACAACTTACAAGAAATACCACGTCACCATCGCGAGGGCTGCAAGGCCAACGATTCCGCCCACGACACCACCCACAATGGGTGCAACATTCGTGCCAGAGCCGGTCTCATTCGAGTTGTTCGATTGAGTGGTCGGGGAGGGCAGTCCGACGCTGGTCATCGTCTGGGTGACCGTTGAGACCGCTCCATTTGGTAATGTTGTATTCGAAACAGTGGTATAGGTGGACGTAGTGGTAGTAGGGGTCGAGGTCGGAGGGTTCGTATCAGGTCGAGGCGTTGGAGTGTCTGGCGTAGTCACAGTACACGAAGTAGTGAACAGAGTGACCGGATGGCTTATTGTAGTTGTTATGACACCATCGGAGGCAATGGTGATGAGAGACGTGCTGCCTGTTTCACATACGAGAGTGAGCAAAGCTGGGGCCCTGGGGTCACTGGGACGCACCAGGAATAGTCTCGACCGACGTGGTGAGGACGGGGGTACAGGAGGTTAGCGGTGGCACCGCGCTCGTGTTGGTCGCACATAGTGTAGTGGTTATTGTCTCTGTGACGAAGGTGGGCGGGAGCGTCGTGGTGGAGACGATTTCTGTCCGGACCTCCTCAGTCCTGACCTCCTCGCTCACGGTGGTGAGGGTGGGCACTGGCACGCAGGTCGACATGGTGGAGCCGGGCGCCTAATAAAAAGTGGAAGGAGCGACGAGAAACGGCGTGCTGGAGCCGCTGGACGGTTTGGGTGGGGTGAAAGGGAGAATGAAGGCAGGCAAACACGCCGCACGGGGGGTGAAAGCGGAAATACTATAAGAGCGTTTCTGGTCGAAAGCGGCGTCAGCACAGCACCTGCCCGCTCATGTAAGCATCAATCATCCTTCAGCTTGGTCCAGGCAGGCACACCATTCTCTCTGTCTTCCTTGGGACGCCGTTCCCAGCAGGCACCGAGAGTGCGAGCTGTCCGAACTCCAACTCATCCTCCGGGCACTCCGGGAGAAGGACCTTGGAGGTTGGGAGGAACGCTCCAGCAAGGCCTAGTGCCATTCCTGACCAAAGCCTCCGTGAACTTTGGTGACATAGCTTTGAAACAAATGATGATGCCGGTATGCTGGAAGCAAACCTCCTCCGATTATCGATAATCGCTCTCACTAACTCCACGTCAACCGACTTTGAAGCTGTTTGCTTTGGGATGCAGATCATAACGAACGCCATTTCTACGGCGTACGCTGCTTAGCGTCCTATTTCGTTTGATTGCCATCGCTCAGCTGGTACTAGCTGGTGCCTGGTCGTGCTATTATGGAAAGGGCTAACAGCGTCGAAACGGCGATAGCACACTGACGATTTCAACCGAATCGAGAAACAAGAAAACCATTATTTTCCTCGGTCGCAATTGCTTATCGATAAAATCATTTGTCCTCTAGTAAGATGTGCATTCCGCCAACAAAGACGTGATGTCCATTCAAACCGGCCTATAGAATACCACAATCGCAGTCTTGCGTCGCATTAGAAGAACAAGAACTTCGAAATCTCGCAGACGCTCACTCTAAGCGCCCGGCAATCGCCGAAAACGCACACGTGCGGTCAAAAATAACGCGTCAGGGTCGTCGCCGCCTTCGACCTCGACGATGTACACGATCTCCAAGACCTTTTCGATCCCCGCGCCAATATCCTCTCTCGCCCTGGGGCATGCATCACATTTATTTGCCGGTTCAGGTGAGAGTTGATCCTCGATGACCACAACCAACTCATCCTGATCCGTTTATAGATGACGGTTCGCTTCGCGTGTACGATCTGTCGACCGACAAGGTCGTAAAAGCAATCCGGAATCTGAACGGAGAGGTTTCGTCCATTATCTGCGTCAAAAGATCAGGCTCGGAGCTTCGGGATGCTTGGGTAGCTCATGGTAGCATGGTATGCACGGACAGTTCCAACTCGAGGTCACCCATTCAGCCGGGATTCAATCATAGATCTCGAAATTCAAACTCGACTCTTCTAAAATGATTCAAACACTCGAGGACGCTCTCGGAACAATTTCTGTCGGAGAGACAGAAGACGATCTAGTCAACCAGGTCTGTAATATACCCCATCTTGAGTTGTCTGTGCACGGGAGCCAAGGCTAACCTGGCTTTGTCGCAGTAAGCTTTCGCTTAATGGAAACAAGAGCCACCTTGCGTTCGGCCTGGATTCAGGGATTATCGGCATTATCGACCTGACTTCCGGATCTTTGACGAAACTGAAGCAAAAGCACGACAGTGTGAGTGGCTTCACTTTTTTTCCTTTCTGATGAGCATCCATCGAATCTCATCCTGTCCTAGATCTGCAGCTCAGTCCAATTCATCGGAGACAGAGCGAAGGAGCTGGTATCCGCAGGGTACGACACCTCGGTCAGACACATTGATTTTACCAAAGATGAGCTCCTCTCCGAAGCCAAAATGGGTACGTTCCCYCATCCATACCGGAAATCGGAATCCACTATACTCAACCTCGTCCTGCAGACGCAACACTCGCAGAGGCCGGCGTCTCATTGTCCCCGCCCTTCGTCGTCGCCGCCGCTCTCTCACCTACGGGAGTCCTCGCTGTAGGTACAGCCGACGGCCGACTATGCATCTTCTTCGGTGGCGAAAAACATCCTTCGAAAAAGAAATCGAAGAAATGGGGTGGACTGAACAGGGAAGAGATGTTAGCTCTCAAGGTGGCTGAAGGGCCCATCGTTGCTTTGTGAGTCCGAGCTTCCATCGCTGTAGAGTGTTCGATGTGAGATGGTGTATCTAACGCCTCGTCCCTCCTTAACCAGAGCGTTCTCGCAACCCAACGTCGTCGCCGTAAACGCACAATCCGGTGCAGTGGTGACATACGAACCGCGAATCCTGACGATATCCACCATGTTGGGTGTGATCACGCAGTACGAGTTGATCTACGACTCCCAAGCGAACGACGGGAGAGCTATACTCAAGCAGCTCTGGCAAGGGAACGTCACGTCTATAGAGAAAGTAAACACCATCCTGGTGGATGAAAAGAGGATCGTTGTGGGTGGGCTTGAGAAGGATGGGAAAGGTGTTATTGAGGTTTGGAGTTGGAAGCAGCCCAAGCACCAGCAAGAGCAAGACTCTCTGTCGGGTAATGGTAGCGCGGAGCAGGAGCAGGGTTGACGGATTAAGCATTAGGGATATCGTACATATCGTAGTATGGCTAGTGTGGTACTGTCTGTATACTGATCTACTTTTCATGCTCCCCATCCTTCTTCTGGTCATCTTCCTTCGCTTTGGCCTCCAATTTCTCCAAAAACGCAATCCTCTTCTCGTAGATATCCCTCGTCTTCTTCAACTTTTCGATGTATTCTTCTTCAGATATCTGGGACACCCCGAATATCCGCATCATCCGTTTTCGGAACGTAGGTTGTTCAGATTCAGCAGTGTGTTCGTCTTCGGTTTTGACGAGGTTTCGTAGACGGCGCATGGTTGCTTGGTTCCATCCGTATTGGAGGGCAACGCACGCGACGCTGGCCATTGCAGCTCCGGGAAGGGCAGCGGAACGTCCAGCTTTCGAATCACGTCACAGTAAGTAAAGACAAGGAGACGGAAGTAGATCATGAGGAGGCCACAAACTCACATTTCCAACCACGTATAAGTCCACCCGTAACCGCCCCGCTGATCCCGCTATCCAAGAGTTTATTCGTCCGTAAAGCCTCTATCCCGAGTGTTGTATCATCTTCGCCGCTGGGTGACGACAACACCTGGCTACCAGTAGCGGGTGCAATCCCGAGCTCTTCTCTCCGACGCGCATATTCTGGCCATGGGAGTGTATACGTCAACGCTGGGCTGACGATGAACTCTCGTAGACCTATAATCCACACGCGTCAACGGAATGTCCGTCAGTCCCTCGGCCAACACGAACAGAAACACGAGAAGAGTTTTGTACTCACCGAAGAACGTAGCAGCAGTAACCCCGCTATTAAACGCTACGAATCCAGCGATGATTCCAGCTCCCTGCCGGCCTGCTACTGCACTGTAAACGCCCACGAGGATTGCGCTAGTTGCGGCTGTTGGAGCGCCGTTAGTTTAGTGATTTTATGGTAGCCCTGTTGGAAGACGGACTTGCATGTTGCTAGAGTGCCATAAGCGACGGTCCATGGTGCGGACTTGTCCATGCAGAACTTGTGCAGAACGCGCCGAGTGAGCTGAAGGTGGTGGAAGGAAGGCAAAGAACTCACTTGGAGGAAACTGGCCGGAGCTGAGCGGCCCGTGAAGGGGTGTGGGAAAATGGCCAAGTCCAAGTTGGCGCCCGACCTGGGTTTGCTCTACCGGCTACCTGCCTCAAGCTGTACCTCTCAAGTGGAAGTTTTGAACCATCAACGGTCGGTACGAGGGGCATTAAAATGTAACTTATATCTAATTTGGCTCTATAGATCGTGAAATGGCTACAAACCTGCCAGACATCGTCCAGAGATCGCGATCCAACGGATTGCTCGACTTCGACGCCTCTTTAGAAACTGCCAAGGCAGAACAAGAGAAATACAAAGGAGAGCTCTCTTCCCTCGAGGAAAAGATCAAAACTATACGAGCGTATCTACAAGAATTGGAAGCCCGCGCTGTTCAGGCCCGACAGGCTTTGGGACTCTGGACAGTCGCGCTTCGATCGCCCATCCGCCGATTGCCATCAGAACTCCTCTCCCGAATATTCGTGCTCTCATGCTTGGGCGATACGTTTTATCTCGACTCAGCCACGAGCAGGAGTCCCAAAATGCCCCCAACCAGCCATATCATTGTTCAGGTGTCCAAGTATTGGAGAGATGTGGCGAAAGGGACCCCTCAGGTCTGGGATCACTGGGTGGTTCTGGATTCCTTTGGTGGGGCGGAAGTAGAAGGCAAGCTGCAGAAGTACTTTCTGGCGATATACAATCTTTACGGGAAGAATATGACCCGCGTGCACTACTGGACCAATCCTTCAACCAAATTCCTTGCACCCCTGCTTCACACCGGACAGTATACGTCTCTCAGAATCGTGGGCTCGGTGGATGGGATACGCAATGTGCAAGGTGCCATGGACATGCCGCTGCTTGAGAAACTTGTGATTTCCGAGATTATCTCGGAGAGCTCACCACCCATTGCCTTCAACACGCCAAAACTGAAAACCCTGTCCCTTTATTCCTCAGCAGACATCCTCAGTCGTTTCGTTCTTCCCTGGAATCAAATCACCGATTTCACCTACGGACCGTCTTACCCCCTCAGCATTTCGCCTGGAGAGATCACTCCCAATGTCCTAGAGGTCCTCCAAAGACTCCCAAATCTAACCAACCTCCATCTTATCAGTGGTAGTAATACCCAGGAATCAGTGCGAGTCGATCCCCATACCACTTTATCCAACCTGCGCACGTTCGAGATCCATGACTACGGGTTAAGCCTCTTGGGACGACAGCCTATGCTACATTCCCTACGTGCGCCTCTCCTCGAACGCTTCGACCTTGTTATTCCTGGGGGAACGGCAACATCGAGCATTGAACCCTACAACCATGCTTCCCAGCAACTCACTGCCTTTCTCCACACATCGAGCTGCTTGCAGCAAATCCGCATCGTCTTTGTCTTGCGCAGAGACCGTCACGGATTGTCCTTTACCGAACACGAGCCCCGGAAAACAGCGAAAACTATCTATATTCAGGGAAAGGCTCCAGTCTTTCGCGAACTTCCTTCCAAAATTCTTCCAAATGGCCACATGAAGGAGCTGGGCTCCTTCAAAGTCCTCGATTATCCAAAACCGGTTTTGCCGAGGTCTTTTGTGAAATTAGATCGGTATATCGACCGCTTCCTGGCATGTGAATACTCTTCAAGTTGTCTTAAAAGGTCACCAGAAGAACCCCCCSGCGAAGCATATCGACCCTTTCGTTGACCCATCGTGTCATCCATCTATCAAGGTGCTCTGCGACATTATGTCTGAATTTACTGCTGACGGTTTGAATATGGAACTCTACCTTCAAACTTATCCAGATCTCTACTGATGTACATGTGTGGCCGTTCAATGACACTCATTCGTCTCAGGCTCTGCGGAATGGGACTGCAGCGAGTTTCTACCCGGATCGCATCGTCTTCGTAGGTCTAATGGATGGTACTATATGATACAGAGATCCCCCTCCAACGTGCGCATTCTAGCCACGCCAGTGGGAGTATATGTATCGAAGGTTGGATAAATTGTTGTTTTACTCCAACTCGGGCATCCTCACGCGATTTCCACTTCCTTGGGAAGCAAATTATCTATCTTTCGTACGGACCACCAGACAGTGCCCCATAGTTGCTGCGGAGAAGTCGCACCCAACTTCGTACAGTTTCTTGGGGAGCTCCCCAACCTGACATACCTCGATTGCACTCACAAGAATCAACCAATTCTACAATTGAATCAAATCGTTGATCACTCTCCCAAGACTGCGCACGCTGGAAGTCCACGATATGTCTCCGACTTTCCTGAGTTCCCCAAGGCATGCCGATCATCAAACACATCCGTACGCTCGCTCTCAAAAAGTATGACCTCTTGTTTGGAGGGGCAGCCATGACAAGAATTGATCGGTTTGGCATCCTCTATCCGGAGCGTTGTATCATGTTCGCCGCTGGGTAACAGCAACACCTAGTTACCAGTAGCAGGTGCGGTCCCCAGCTCTTCTCTCCAACACGCGTGTTCAGACCATGGATTTGTAACGGTTAAAGCTGAGCTGACGACGAACTCTTGTCGACCTAAGAACTCAAACGAGAGAAGCAACAACACCGTCAATAGGTTCGCTCTCGACGAATGCGAGAAGGTGAAGGACTCACCGAAGAACGCAGCAGCTGTAACCAAACTACTGAATGCTACGAATCTGGCTATGACTCCGGCTCATTGTCAATCTGCTAACCACGCTTTAAGCGCTCACTGGGACTGCGCTAGCTGCAGCAAAAGTGATGCCAGTGAAGGATGGGAAGGAGGACAGTCAGTTTAATTATTTTTCGTTCTGGTGGAGGAAAGAGAGGACGGACTTCCATGCTGCTAGAGTGTCATAAACGATGGTTTATGGTGAGGACTTGCCCGTGCAGAATGCGCCGACCGGGAGACAGCTCCTGGGCGAAAGCTTGCCGGGGCTGAGCGGGCCTAATGCGCCCAACTTGGGTTTGTTCTTTACCCTCTGCCCACCTCAAGCCCTACCTCTCAGGTGAAAAAGTTGGAGCATCTACGGTGAGTATAAGAGACATGAATCATGGTGTATTTCTAATCTGGCTCTATAGGCCGTGTAATGGCTGCAAATCTGCTAGATATCGTCCACATGTCGCGGTCCAACGGATTGCGCGGCCTTGACGCCTCTATAGAAGTTGTCGAGGTGGAAAAGGAGAAANTGCAGGACAGAAATTTCTTTCTTAGAGAAAAAAAATCAAAGCTACCGAAGCCTCTCTACCAGAAATGGAAGCCTGTGCTGTTCAGGTCCGACAGGCTCTGGGACTCTGGACAGTCGTGCTTCGATCGCCCATCCGTCAATTGCCACCAGAAATCCTCTCCCATATATTCGTGCTCTCATGCTTAGGCGATATATTCGACCCCTACCCGCCGACTACGAGCAGGAGGTTTGCAACGCTTCCAACCTCCCATATCATCGTTCAAGTGTCCAAGTATTGGAGGGATGTAGCGAAAGGGGCCTCTCAGGTCTGGAATCACTGGATGGTTCTGGGTCCTTATGATGGGGACGCTGCAGGCAAGCTGGAAAAATACTTTCCAGCAATTTTGAATTTTTACGGGAAGAATCTGACCCGCGTGCTCTACTGGTCCACCCGGTCAAACGAACTCCTTGCACCCCTGCGTCACACCGGACAGTATACGTCTCTCGGAATTCTGGGGTCGGTGGATGGGTTACGCAATGTGCAAGGTGCAACCGACATGCCGCTGCTCGAAAAACTCGTGATTTCCGAGATTATCTCGGAGAGCCCACCACCCATCATTGCCTTCAACTCGCCAAAACTGAAAACCCTGTCCCTTTATTCCTCAGCAGACATCCTCAGTCGTTTCGTTCTTCCCTGGAATCAAATCACCGATTTCAGCTACGGACCGTCTCATCCCCGCAGCCATTCGCCTGGAGAGATCACTCCCAATGTCCTAGAGGTCTTCCAGAGACTCCCAAATCTAACATACCTCCATCTTACCAGTAGTAGGCGTATCCAACAATCAATCCGACTCGATCCCCATATCACTTTATCCAACCTGCGCACCTTCGAGATCCATGACTACGGGTTAAGCCTCTTGGGACGACAGCCTATACTACATTCCCTACGTGCGCCTCTCCTCGAACGTCTCGACCTTGTTATTCTGGGGGAACGGCAACATCGAGCATTGAACCCTACAACCATGCTTTCCAGCAACTCACTGCCTTCCTTCAAACATCGAGCTGTTTGCAGCAAATCCGCATCGTCTTTATCTTGCACGTAGCCCGTCACGGATTGACCTTCGAATACGAGCCTTGGGGAGCCGCGGAAACTATCCATATTCGGGGAAAGGCTCCTGTCTTTCGCGAACTTCCCTCGAGCATTCTTCCAAATGGCCAAATCAAGAAGCAGGTGGGCCGCTTCAAAGTCCTCGATTCTCCAAAACCAGTTTCGTCGCGGGGCCTTGTAACTTTAGATCGGTATATCGACCGCTTCTTGGCATGTAAAGGCTCCTTTATGATTCGTTTCAATAGGTCACGAGCCCCTTTCGTTAGCCCACAGTGTCATCCATTCATAAAAGTGCTCTGCAACACTTTGTCTGGATTTACTGCCAACGATTTGACGATGTCACTCTACCTTCAGACTTCTCCATGCTAGTGTTATAAAGTACACATGTGGCCGTTCAATGACTGATTCCTCTCAGGCTCTGCCAAATGGAACTGCGGCGAGTTTCTACCCGGATCGCATCAGCTTCGTAGGTCTAATAAATGTATTAAATGGTACTATACGATACAGAGATTCTCTCTCCGACGTGTGTATTCTAGCCATGCCAGTGGGAGTGTATATGTCAACGCAGGGTTGATTACTCGAACGGATTCTCGTAGGACTAAAAACCGACCGGCGCGTCAATGGAATTTCGAACACGTTCTTTTCAATTGGCCAACATAGGCATAGATACAAAGGTAGATTTTCTCAAGAGAGTAGCTGCCTACCCTGACTATTTAGCGCTACAAAACCTTGAGTGACGAGTCCTGGTCGAGCTGCGACCCCAGTTAAAACACCCTGATTATTATGTTCGCTGCAGCTGGGACAGAGAAAGAGGGCCGTTAGTTTGTACGAAAGGACAGAGAACGTTGCTAGAGTTTGGTAAGCGACAGCCCACGGTGAGAATTTGTCCGTCCGTACGGTTGAATGCGGAAAAAGGGCAGCTTGCCTTGAGGCTGCCCAATCGCTAATTCTCACGCTTCCGCAGTGCAGTCCTGGTTAAGCGCTCGCGTTGGTTTGGTTTCTTTAAAACCTCTGCCTGCGATTTCCCGTGGCATTCTGGCATTCAGTGAGCTGTCTTCTCCGATGTTACGTCGTTGTGTGTATGTGCTCAGTTCCCGACGCTGTAGTTCAATGGCCATCGATCGATACGAGTTATCGCGATGCAACGATTTGGTGGACCGATTTTCGATTGACGTTGTTCGATCGGAGATAGGGAAGTGCGAGAGGGAGTTCTCGTCATTAAAGCGCAAGATTGAGGCCACCCGCATCCTTCTCGATGTTCTGGAAACACAGGCCGCGAAGGTCGAACGGGAGCTGGGATTGTGGACAACATCGTTAGCTCCCATCCGCCGGCTGCCACCAGAAATCCTAACCCAAATCTTCGTGATGTCTTGCTTAGGGGATGCGTATTGTATTCTCCCACGTGCACTGAGGACACACAATTCCCCTTGTCCTTCGGTAACGAGCACACCCACAAGCCATGTACTGGTTCAGGTCTGCAAGCACTGGAGAGATATAGCCAAAGGGCTACCGCAGATTTGGGACCACTGGGTCATCGCAGATACTGTCTTTGATCTAGAAATCTGTTCCTCGGGACTCCTACTCCTGTATGGCCAGCATTTAACCCGCTTTCAGTATCGTCTGGCACCTATCCCACAACCCCTCCCATACACAGAGCAATGCAAGGCGCTCAGGCTTGTGGCCTTGGCAAATGGCTTGTTCAGCTCTCAAAATTCACTCCAAATGCTACTCCTCGAAGAACTTTTCATCTACGATGAACAAGGATCTTCGAAGGGAAATTGCATTAGAATTTGCGCACCGAGGTTAAATAGATTGTTGGTATACTCCAACTTGGACCTCCTCACGCGATTTTCACTCCCTTGGAAGCAAATTACCTATCTTTCGTACGGACCACCAAACAGCGCCCATAGCTGCTGCGGACAAGTCGCACCCAACTTCCTACAATTTCTTGGGGAGCTCCCTAACCTGACATACCTCCATCTCACTGGTATCGTGCCATCGAATCTATCAATTCTACAATCAAACCAATTCGTCACCCTCCCAAGACTGCGTACGCTGGAAGTCCACGATATGTTTCTGACTTTCCTGGGTTCCCAAGGCAAGCCGATAATCAACCACATCCGTACACCCGCCCTCGAAAAGTTTGATCTCCTGGTTGGAGGCGCAGCCATGACAGGAATTGATCGGTTCCTCTGTGCCATACAGCGGCTGACCATATTCTTGGAGCTCGCCTCCCGACTGAAGCAGGTCCGGGTTATACTTGGGGATTGCAATTGCATGTACCTCAAAGCACTTCAACAGAGTCCTGAAGAATACCCGCCAAATGCCATCCTTAAACTCTCTGGAAGCGCCCAGTTCTTCAGCGAACTCGGATTTCGAATTTACCCAACTACTTTGATCTGCGCGTCCGACTTTGCCCAGGAACATGCGGAAGTCGTGGAACCACCATTCTTAAATACCATTTGGCCGAGGGACATCGTATCATTGGATTGCTACATCGAACGTTTCATAGAGCGTGGGGATCTTTGTTTCGAAAGGCCTGAATACTGTGGCCAGGATACACCCTTTTTCTACCATCCACTCGGAGATAATAAGTGGACCATCATGAAGGTGGTCTGTGAGGAACTTTTAGCTGCATGTATCGTGGATGATAGGATGGAACTGTATCTCATGTTTTGAAAGCGGACGAAAGTATGTGTATTAGTTTATAATCTGTAAATGATACAAATGCCCACGGCGTCGGCGATTGCACTAGATAGTGATGAGAGAGAAGGGAGGTAATGGTATGTTACTAGAGCGCCATAAGCGACAGCGGGTTATGGTGGAGTTGTCCATGCAGAGAACGCGAGGTGTGCAGGTCGGCTCCGGCAAGCACGAGAGCACCGGACTCGGAATCTGCGAACATGATAACGATGAGCGCCTGCGGCTGGGGTTTGTTCTTTACTCTCGCCTGCTCCAAGCTGTCCTCTCAAATGAAAGTTTGAGCCATCTACTGTGAGTATGAGGGACACGAAATCATGGCATATCTCTAATGTAGCTCTATAGATCGTGAAATGGCGACAAATATGCCAGATATCATCCAGATGTCGCGATCCACCGGATTGCGGGACTTTGGCGCCTCTATGGAGGTTGTCGAGGCGGAAAAATAGAAATGCAAAGCAGAAAACNTCTTCTCTAGAGAAGAATCTCAAAGCTGAGGCAGAAAACCGACGCAGACTCGCCCGCGCTGTTTGGATCCAAAAGGCTTTACGACTCTGGACAGTCGTGCTTCAATCACCCAGCCGTCGATTGCCATCAGAACTCCTCTCCCAAATATTCGTGTTCCCGTGCTTGGAAGATAAGTTCAATCTATACTTGGCTACGAGCAGGAGTCTCACAACGCTTCCAACCAGTCATATCATCGTCCAGGTGTGCGAGTACTGGAGGGATGTAGCGAAAGGGACCCCTCAGGACTGGAATCCCTGGATGATTCTGAATTCCTTATTCCAAGGCGGGCATTGAAGGCAAGCTGGAAAAANTACTTTCCAGCAATATTGGATCTTTACGGGAGGAATCTGACCCGCGTGTACCGCTGCCTCACACTGGACAGTATGCGTCTCTCAGAATTGCAGGGTAGGTGGATAAGACACGCCTTGCAAGATGATAAGGCTTGTAGGGCTAGGAGATGGTATTATACGATACAGTGTTTCTCTCCCTGACGAGCGCCTTGCTACCATGGCAGGGTACACCACAGCGCAGGGTTGGCGACGGATTCTCGTAGACCTAAAAACCCACTACACCAAAACACGACCGGTACGTCAATGAAATACTAGTAGGTTCTTCTCCTTTGATCATCATCAACATATACACGAGAAGTGAAGTTACGAGGAACGTAGCAGCCATACCCCCACTATCAGACACTACGAAACCTGCACTAAACGCAATTCGACCAGCAAGAATGTTCGAAACTGATGTTCTGTCAGCTGAAATACGTCACCATCGCGCCTCTTCCACAAGTGCACGTAGATTAGATTAGATATCGGTGTCCTGAATTCCGAGGTCTCTAAAACCTCGGGTTTTGTACCCCCGGACTGGGGGCGCCAAGCTTTTGAACTGTACGTTCCCCACGTGACAATTCTCAGCTCGCGCGTTCGAACCTGTCTCATTTCTTCTTTCCTTTTCCTTTCTTTTGATATTTATAAGGACTAAAGTGGGACCCTGTTAAAAAAAGAAAGGAAAAGACCTCGGAATATGCTGCACTGACGGCCCACTTACCCCTCACTAGGGTAGAAACGCGTTCACCGTTGAGAGCTTTGTGCGTGCCATACGGAGTAGGAGTCAAATGGTGATTAAAACTTATATTTACTGTTTTTTCGGTACTTTCCTAAAATATTTGTTTAGTCCCTTGGGCTCATGTGTGCTGGTGACGCGACGCGCCTGTTTGATAACTTACTTGTGGCTAGAGGCCGTCGCTGCGCGCGGCGATTCCGAGGCCTATAGACTAAGAAAATCAGAGAAAGAGAGCGCGCAGGCAGAGAAGCAGATCACATGTCAAAAATGATGGGAGTCACCTGGTCTGGTTTTGTGTCGGGCTTGGCACTGAGAACCCCAGGGTACAAGTACCCGAGTCCTTATAGGCCTCGGAATCAACAAACATTCCTCGATGGCCTCGTCGACACTTGTACAAAAGGGAACCCCTGTAATACTTGATGAAATCCTATCTTTCCCTCAAACTATCAATGTATCTGCTAGCTTCGGAACGCCACCAGCACTCAAGAGAAAGCAGGGGGATCATGAGAGGCATGAGCATGCCACTCGGTTCAAGTTGCATCACCTTCTCATCGCGCACGCTAAAGAGATCAAAGAGACAAATGAACACTCCCCCACCCCACTTATTTTGCTATCGGCTACCTCCAATGATTCTACAAGCATTCCGTTGTCTTAAAGGGCGTCTCCCAAGCACTACACGACTAAGGACTCAGGAAAAGCTTCGGAGGGTGGTCAATGCCCTAGAACTTAGAAGAGGTTACAACAAATATACAAATTTTGATTATTATGTTATTTGACTCCTGTTCTAAATGGCACACTCAAAATCATCAACGGCAAACGCGTTTCTACAGATTTCTACTACCCTAGGGACTAGTTCAATGACACGGATATCTAATCTACGTGCAGGACCGCTTATGTGTGGAAGAGGCGCGACCGACGAGGCATGACGTATTTCAGCTGACATAACATCAGTTTCGAACATTCTTGCTGGTCGAATTGCGTTCAGTGAAACCTGCGATAACTCCTGTCCTTGGCCGCAGTATAAACAACCACGACGATTGTGCTAGTTGCAGCCGCACAGTGACGACCATATTTGATACATAAGTGTGTGTGTATGTGTTACTGGCGACGATCCAGCGTCCTCCAAAGTTCTGGACCATCCTACATCCGCGCTAAGGAGAAATTCGAACTCTATCACTGTATCTGTATCTAGCTGCGGTTCAAACCCTTTTGGGATCATACGCACGCCATCCCCCTTTCGCCTTGCCCGCCATGGCATTCCAGCAAAACGGCAGCTCGGTCAACTTCTTCCATAATGCTGAAAACATTAGCGTTCGTGATATCACCGTGAATACTACCAATAATATAGTGGCCCCCCAAAGTGAGTGCATCCGAGTCAAGGAATAGTCTCAAACTAAAATAAGAGCATAAGCCTTGCAATATATACACCAGAATGTTGCTACAGGAGCATTGCACGACTCTAATGACCGATACCCACCTCCATTATGCTATCCCGAAACTCGAGGAGACGTCTTCAAACGCATCACTGAATCGGATAAGCCGATCGTAGTGATTCACTCACTTTCAGGTCAAGGCAAGTCCGCCATCGCCCAAACCCTGGCAGAGCGATACGAGGACGAAGGCATCCTGGGCGCCGCGTTCTTTTTTGACAGAACGTCCCCAAACCGCAATAACCCCTCAATGCTGGTGACCACACTCGCAACGCAGCTTGCCCGCTACATCCAAGGGCTCGAGAATGGTATCGCAAATGCCATCAGCCAAAATCCGACGATCGCACAAGCAGCCCTGAGACGACAGGTCGACAAGCTCATTATCGCGCCATTTCAGTCGCTGAAAGGAGCACAATCTGCAGCTGACGAAGACCAGGAACAAGTAAAATGGTGGATCATCCTCGACGGGCTGGACGAGTGCATCGCATTGGCCCCCAATCGCCAAGGGCCGACCAGAAAAGAGAGCGACAAAGCCCACACCCTGGTTCTTGACCTCGTTCTCAGACTCCAATCCAGCCGACTACCTCTTTCATTCGCCATCTTCACCAGACCTGAAAGCGGGATCATGAATCGCTGTCGGCAAAATCCAAAAATTATCGAGATGGTCGACATTTGTGCCCTTCCTAGTCATGAAAAGGACGTGGAGACATACCTCAGGACTGCTCTCGGTCGTATCGCTCCGAACGGCAGGAGCGGTGGTGAAGAAGATAGAGAGGAGGGCGAAGGGGGGAACTCAGAGGGTGCTGATGATGAGGTGGATGAGGACTCCGGCAAAGCAGGATGGCCAGACGAAGACCGCATGCAACAATTGATAGATATGACCCGTGGGGATATGCGTGAAGCCTCCAAGGTCGTCAAGCGGGTTGAAGAATTCGAAGGCGATCCGGAGGATGAGCTGGATCGCATCCTTGAGGATGGTCTCCAGCCCGACCCTGTGCCACAGCCCGAGCAGCCCCAGGAGGTCACAGGCATGACCGCCAGCGCCATCGCGGGACTCTTTGCCGGCTCGACGATTCAACAGATCGGCAACATTCAACTCGGTGGTACCAACGTACATCATCATTATTCCTTTCCCACTACCAACGTCCTCGACGTCAATCTCGGTGGGAGCAGACCGGTGCACTTGGCCGGGCTTGAATTACCGAACCACGAGGATCAAAAGCGTTTGACTTGACCACTTCACTGTCTATACGTGCATTGATTTGAACGGACCTTGTGCAAATTCGTCGTAGTTATCTTGTACACTACACTCTTGCTATCGATCTACCAGCTGCCACGACTTTCGGTTCCCCAGGGGTGAGCGCTGACTCGCAAGTAAGTTTACTCTCTGTCAACGTATTCCAGGTTAGGGTCGCATCGTCATTAGGAAATTGATTGAGAAGACATGGTGAACATCGGCGGCATCATAGTCGGGTGCCCTCATCGTCCTCCCAGTCAACGCCCTCTTTTTAAAACCTCTGCCTGCCCTTGCCCCTGGCATTCTGGCATTCCGTGAGCTCACTTATTTAAGACTATCTTCCTGTGGATATGCTTCTGTAGGTCGATCATGATGGCCATCGACACATGCAAGTTATCCCAATGTAACGATCAGACCGGTTTTCCAATGACGTTGTCAATGTTCGATCGGAGAGGGAGAAGTGCAGGAGGGAGCGCTCATTATTGAAACGCAAGACAGAGGCTGCCCGCATTCTTATCGATGCTCTAGAGGCGCAGGCCGCGAGTTTAAAGGTCGAACGGAACCTACTGTGGACAATATCGTTAGTTCCGAACCATCTGCCTCGTGCCACCCGAGATTCTGACCCAGAATTTCGTGATATCCTGCTTGGGGGAAACATCTACTATCCTCTCGCGTGCACCGAGGATACACAATTCTCCTAGTCCCCCGGTGGCGAGCAGGATGACCTCCCGGTGCGCCCACATGCTATACATTGGTTCGGGTCTGCAAGTACTGGAGGGACATTGCCAGAGGATTACCGCAGATTCGGGATCGCTGGCTCATCGCAGACACTCTTTTATCTGGAGGTCCATCTCCCGGAAATCCTACTCTTGTGTGACCGGCATCTAAACCTCTTGCAGGATCGTCTAGGTTTTCCGTCCCAGGTCTCCCATGCACGGGGCAATGCAGGGCGCTCAGGCTTGTAGGCTGTTGAACTTTCCAGGTGCACACTAGATGCCGCTCCTCAAAGAGCTTTTCATCTACGATGAATACGGATTTTCAAAGGGAAACTGTATTGCAATTCACGCACCAATCCTACATAAATCGTTGGTATCTTCCCCTTTCCTCCCTAACATGGAAATCGCTTTTAATGTCCTACAAGTTCTTCAGAAGCCCCCGAATCTAACATAATTACTTCTCGCTGGAACCCGAAGGCGACTTTTCGAGCTCGATCAAGATGTGACTCACCTTCGAGGTTCAAGATTACGGATTAAATCTCTTGGAACGACACACTCTACTTGATCACCTACACATGCCTCTCCTCGAATGGTTGGACCTCGTTAATCTCGGAGGAGCAGCAGGATCAAGCATCGAGGCCTACCAAGATGCTTCCCGGCAACACTTACCCCTCTCCTCCAGACAGCAAGTTACTTGCAGAAAATCCGTATTGCCTTCATCCCAAAAGGCTATGGTTTGACGTTGAGCGAAAGCCATCAGGAATTCAAAAAANTCGATATGTAAATTCCGGGGAAAAGCCCCAGTCTTTCGCGAACTTCCCTTCAAAACTCTTCCAAACAGCTACATCAAGAAGGAACTTAGTCACGTCAAATTCCTCGGCTCTACAAAAGCAGTTTCGCTGAGGAATCTTGTAACTTTGGACCGGTATATCGACCGCTTCTTCGGAAGCGGAGACCCCTTCGAGTGGTTTCGAATGGTCAAAAGAAGACCCCCTTGCTTTACGCGTTAACCCTCTTATCGACAGGCACGTTCATTCATTCGTCAAAGTGCTCTGGGATTTTTTGTCTGGTTTACCGCCAACAAACCTTTAATATGAAATTTTACCTACTTCTTTAGGTAGTGGGTAGGGACATACGACTTTGTTGTGAAAGAGCTGGATTTTGTGGCCGGGTTTCTTCTTCCTTTGACTCAAGGAAATTAATCGGACTATCATCCGGCCCCTTCATCCGGTAGCAATCCACCGCTACCAGCGTTGTCTGCAAGGAACATTTAGCTGAATGTCTCGTGGATGATAGGATGGAACTGCATGTTTTAGAGAGCATACTAGAGCACGTGTATTAGCTAGTCCGTAGAAGATCTGGACGCCTTCGGGGACCGCGCCGGTTGTGGGGACATGTAAAGAACGGAAACCCAAGCCTGCGTTTGGAGACAACCCGGACGGTGTTTGGAAGAGAGGATTACACCAAATATCGCGTCGCGAGAAATTGAAACGCCGCGAACCTTCCTCAAACTCGCACTCCTCTCTTAACTACTTGAAATCAGCAAACGTCCCATGTCTCTCGTTTCAAGTCATGATCATTCAAACATTTGAATAAGAAAACTTTGGGGATTGTGGTAACGTAAATGTAGCTAATACGCATCGATTACTTCCGCTGAGCCCGGGTCTTCAAACTGCGCTGAATTACCATGATGAACCGGTGTTTTTATAATGCCTGCTTCGGTCTGCTTTGAGACCCAATTGAAACCATCGTGAGTGAGTTCCCCATCATGATATCGTTGCGTTGAAAACCCTGGTGTGGGTGCACCGGCCGAGACTCGGGGTTAAGCACCCTTTGTTCCTGCCGGCCAGCAAGACAGCCATGGACGGCGAAATCGCTCTGTACAGTGACCTCCAGAAACTCATTCTCGAATCCCTCTTGGGGAACTTTTCCGACGCTTTGAAATGCTGTCTCGTCTGCAAGGACTGGCAGCTGTTCTGCCGTCCTAGGATCTTCAAAGCCCTCGAATTCGCTTCCCCGCAAGGCAAGGAACGCTTCCATGAATTTGTGGAGCTTCTTGCAGCACCCGTCATACCTACATTCGTCCCCTACGTCGAACACATCACACTCGATGACCGTTTGGAGCCAGAAGACATCGAAGCACTTGATTCAGGCAAGCTGGCCAAGTTATACTCCCTATCGGTCAAATACCAAACGAAGGAATTGGGACCAAGCTCCGAATACTTTCAAGCCATTTCCAAGCAGTTTCCGCAAATCATTCACCTCGATATCGCGGGCGCCGCCTTTATCATGCGCAGGACGTTGGCGGACTTCATCTGTTCATTCCGTGAACTCCAGAAGTTGGCATTAGGCGATGCTAGGTCGCTTGCGGTCTGGATGGACGCTCATCGAGAGATAGAGGAACGTCATTGGATATTACCTCCTCTGAAGTCGCTCTGCCTTTCGATGAATCTCGGAGCAACATTCGAGGAAACCTTCCTCCATTGGTTGGCTGATCAACTCCGGTCCCAGAAGACTTTACAGACCCTGAGGCTATTGGGGGTCGTGACGCAACCAGACCGTATCCAGGCGCTTATGGAATCCGTTTCGCCTTATCTCGAAGAACTGGAGCTTGATATTCGACCCTTTTCCGTGTTGAACGGTGTGTGTTCCGGTTTGAGCTTTGAGATATGTACTGACATATCCGTCCGAAACCTGCCAGGGCTCGGAAATCCAGGATTCTCGTTTCCACGGCTTAGGACATTGAAACTAGGGATCCCCGTCTCCAGCGACCAGATGGCCAGCAGTGAGAGTGAATTTCGAGATGACGATTCCAGTTCCACGGGGCATTTTTCTCTCATTGATTTACCAGTTATCCCCGCGCTCTCCAAAGAGCTATTTCAAGCTCAAGCACCACGATTTCAAGAACTAATCTTTAATTTTTTCGCCCCCTCGGAAACAGGCCACTTCGGATCCTTATACCCGCTGGAGACATTGCATCGCATTCGATTTACGGAACTCGACAAAACGTTATCGCAGTTGCAGCATCCATTCCCAAACCTTCATACCATTTCTTTCACATGTGAAGAACATATTCCGACACCGCGCAATCTGGACTGTCCCCAATCACTCCGAAACGATAATTCGGCATGTCGTATTCCGCTCCCCAAACCTTACCGTGACGCTCTCTGTTTCGAAGCAATGACGTCGACATTTTTGGAAATGGCTTTTCCACTTACCCTCGCTCAAGGCTCGGTTACGCTGCAAGTTGTAGACACAAGTCAAGACCTGACTCTAAATGCGTTATTTTAAGCTAACGAATAGTCACAAGACCAAGAGCCACATTTCCACTTGTTTTATACTTTCCTTTCTTCCACCTTTCGCATTTCACAACTTCTTCCCGCCCGGAACCAAACTCATCCCCAAATGGACAACCCTTCCAACGGCTAATAACGGCTCAGGCTCGTTCGAGCTCGTGACCCATGTTCACGTCATGCTCCAGCCTAGCATTCATCTATAAAACGTTGAAGCCGAGCTTGATAACGCCGCACACATTTTCTGCCAACTCACCATCATCCCCACCGTTCCCACTCGCCTCTAAAGTACGACCACCTCCACTTTTTCCTCCTTCAACGATGAGTGAAGCTCCTCTCGAGATCATAGAAATAATCTTATCACATCTCCGAAACGACTTCCCGGCACTTACTCGGTGTAGCCTGGTTCGTCGGGATTGGGTAGCCATATGCCGCCAATGGCTATTCAGAGACGTCGATGTCACTGGATATAGACTGACAAGTCGCTATGCACGCTACCAGAAATTCATCGACCTCACCCGCGGCAGGGTTTCCCCCCACATTCATCCGCTGCGTCCGGCGCCTTCAGCTGGATGCCACCTTGACCCCCTACCACATCGCTGGCTTCGCCTCGATCAGCCTCCCCAATCTTCACTCCATTCGTATCAAACCTTGCTCAACGTGTTTGCCCCCTTATCTGCTTTCAGCGGTATCCACCGTGTTCTCCGAGCGCATCGATGATCTCGACATCAGAGGCCTCGTGTTTCCTTCCCCCACCGCTTTAGTCCAATTCTTGTGCGCTTTCCCCAGATTAAAACAGCTCTCATTGGGCGACAATGCCTTCGCGAGCCCCCCAACATACGGGAATCAACTCAGTGTGTCACCCAACCTCCATCTCTCATCCAACCTCGCTTCCCTTCGTATCTCACAAGAGCTGGGGAATGTCGAACCGGGTGTCCTCGATTGGGTACTCGGTCAACTAAAGAAGCATGGAAGTCTCAAGAAGCTGGAATACAGAGCGAAAGGGTGGTTCACTATCTTCCCAGAAGACCTATTAATGGGTGTTGCCGAGACCGTCGAGGAGTTGGATTTATACTTTGTCTCGACGGATACGACGTCTTTGGAGCGTAAGTCTCCATGAAATCCACTCGTACGCCGACAAGCTAACTAACTCTTCATCTCAAAAGTCCTATGCTCGCCAGATCTCACCTTCTCCAACCTCCGGGCTTTACGTCTGATGTGCACGCTCTCGCAAGTCGAGTTGGTTTCCGATTGGCAAGGTCTGCAACCCGAACATCTCATGGATTACGAACATGCCGTTGACCCTTCCCCACACTCCTCGTCTTCATCTCCTTCTCTGCTCTTCGGCCGTGATGGTCATGACAATGATGACTTCATCACCGATACAGGCATGGACGGTGTTCTCGGAAAGCTAATTTCGTCTCTCAACGCTCCAGAGCTGACCAAGATCGCTCTTACCTTCCTCCCAAAAGTCGCTGGAAAGTGGAACGAAGAAGTGTGCACGATGCACATCCTTCGAAGCATTCTCTTCGGGGAATTCGATAAGGCTTTGGTGGAGCGGAACCCTGCCAATACGTTACCCATGCTGAGGTGTGTCGAGTTCCTCGCGGAAGGGTGCACGGGAAGGAAAGAGCGAGGTAAGGGCGGAGACAGTCAGTGCTTTGCGTTTGGAGGGCGAGATGGGAAGCCTCGGGTGTTCAGGCAGCTGCATCAGAAACCTGGGCAGAGGTTTGACTCGCTTGCGGGAGAGTTCTTGGAGTCGGCGTTCTCAGCTTCGTTGGCGAAGGGGGATGTTAATCTGCAAGTGTCGGAGATTGCGGTTTAGTGACAATGCATGACAATGGTCATTTGAAGTTATTATTCGGTTTCGGTTTCCCCCTTTGTCATGATTACGATGTATTTGTATGTTAGTTTCGTGCACTTTTCTGGGTTCCAACGTTCGGGGCAGTATTTGCATTCAGACATCACGATGTGTAACACTATTCGTACAATGATTCCTCTGACCATTATGATCCACGATAAACTATTGAGCAGGAGACAGAGCAGTCCGTGCAGAGATGCCAATAACCTCCCTTATGCTACTACCGCTATGTAAGCACTCCATCAGGGAATAACTATCGCGGTACGCACCGCTAGGCAGCAATACGAAGCAGAAACGACGAGATCAGGGTGTTTCCTCCTGAAGGGACGCATTCCCAACGGTTGGGTCATCTATCTGCTCATCCTTAAAAGAGCCAAACTCCCAGCGATAGCAGTCCTACAAAGCAAGAATCAGCCGCAAGGCTAGCAAACCAGACCAAGAGCGAACATACCACACAGTCAACCTCGATTACAGGCCTCGGTACACGATTACTGATTTTCTTCTTTCCGTCCCCGTCCTCGCCATCCCCATCCTTCTTCTTCTTCTTGTCATCTCCTTTCTTCTTCTTACCTCCCTTGCCAGGTCCCCATCCCCACAAGTTCGCTTGAAGGCGGGACACTAACCCATACCCGAACTTCGACGAGGGAGCGACGTCTGACTGCCGTTGTTGCATACACCAATCATCCCAGTCTTTACAAGGCTCTGGGTCCTCATCCCCTCCATCATCATCGTCATTGTCACCACTCTCATCCCCCCAATCAACGCCTCCAGGTTCCCCATCCTTTGGCATATCAAGGAGCTTCACGACCTCCCTAATAACGTGCTTCCTCACATCCACTAGCCAATGCTTTCGGCTGACCGTATCGAGGATGATACTCTTCCCGAGATGGCATTTGGTTTCGAGGGCGTAGCCTGCAGAGGCACAGGCAGAGTACAGGCCTGAGCAGGTACCGAATGGGATAGGGTCGGCGGTATGGTAGACGTGTGTTATCGAAGACGCGAGAGGGGTTTCGGGGCGTGGGCCCGGTGGGGTACGCGGGNACTCGGGGTGTAGGGAGCTGGACTTGGAATACCGTGTTGAAAGTATTGACTATGGATTCCAGGAAAGGTGAGATAAGTCCGGAAACAGAGTCGGAGGGTGGCGTGTCAGGGCTAGTAGGGTCGGTGTCGTTGTCAATGGGAGGAAGAGGGAGGTGGAGACGCTGAGCAGCGAGGCGTTCGCCAGGGGACTCGAATGCGACGGCGGGNAAGGCCGTATGTGGCTCCCAGTAAACTGGCGAGGGCGCCACCGAGCGAATGGCCAACGAGCCAGACATTAGCCCCGGGGTAGATCCGTAGCAGGTCGTCTATGAGTTTCTAAAGTTGAAGAGCGTGAATATGGGTCAAGCTGGTTGAATGAAGGGACTTACAGTTCCGACGGAATAGAAAAGGCTGTCTTCGATGAGTGCATCAGAGAGGCATTGATTATCGCAGTGCCATCCGTTAGAGAAACAGTTGCATACGGTCTTGAGGACCCATGCATGGCGTGCACAGCAACATGAGAAAAGCCTGGAATGAATTGTTAACGGGGATTGAATGCCGCGGCCCGGTTCACTTACAGATTATCATTGTACTTGTCTAGTTGGGACGTAGGGCCGCTCAGCGTCGTTCCCTTGATAGAGAGGACCACAGTATTGTTGTCAGAAGATATGAAGACCTGGCCTCTAAAGCCCTCTCCCTCTTCCCAGCCAAATGGGAAGCTCTGCACACCATATCAGTACTAACTTGAAAGAACGTGTCGGGAGTTACTCACAGTATTCCAAGCACTGTCCACCTCATACCAATTCTTCTGACCAGGCAAGGCATAAGCATTCCCTGCCATACGTGCCAGCTGTGCCAGGGTATGTCGATCTCCGACGTGGGGTCCTTGAACTTGAACTGCATCCCATTCCAACCTCTCCGTTCCGTTGGCAGCTTGAGCCTGGCATTCTGAGTGCTGTAGTGAACGCAGTCGGGTCTTGTGCAGGAATTCAAGAGAGCGAGGTTTATACACAATGGTCGGTGTGGTTTGGATCTTCCCTATCGAGCCTAGAGCTGTAGCTCGACCTGAATTCGATCCGGTATAAGGAGCATAGTCAACAGCCCTGCCAATGCCAGCGTTCGGTGGTCCACTAGAAGCGCTAGCGAGGCATGGCGATGACACTGAGATGGTGAGGACCTGGAGGAGGAGGATAAGGCCTGAGGGGAGAGCTAAAAACATTGGCTCGTCGGGTGGAAGACGAGAGGCATCTAATTGACTGCCGGCCGCAGAGCTGGCTGCGCAGGGGAAGAAGGCAGTTCACGGAAGGTCTTTCTCACGCCGTCTTTAAGCTGTATTTCTATTAATAGACGCCATAAATTGGCCTATGTCGCGTTCAAGAAGACACGCAGAGATAGAGAAATCGTATATTAGATAAAGGTGTTACAAGGAGAGCAGGCTTAGAGCCCAATGCCACGCGATAAAAGGCGAGCCATATCCGCAAACGCGCCTACGATGCTGATAAGGTCTTCAAGTTCTTGCTGTTCCGAGCCCTCCTTCGGCTGTCAAACTTCGTGATACTAGTTTCAATGGCATCTTCAGCAGAAACAATAGTAACTTGAGAACGTCCAGTCAATATTTGATCACCAGAGCGCCGAATAGACTCACGAAGATCTTCGTGGAACCTCTGTATGACATAGTCGATAGTAACGGTATCATTTGCTTCCTTTGCGCGTGCCAGAAATTTGTAAATCCTCGCCTCCGAATGCTCGAGCATCTCGTGCCACACGGCCTTTTCGCGGGGGTGCTTTGAAATGGAGCATAACAAAATTATCGCCTGGCGTTCGTCCATTATCACCTCGGCGACGCCTGGCATAGCGCCTGGCCTGTGCTTGTGTGTCTTTTCCACGCTCTCAACGAGTCGCAACACGAGCTGCACGTAAGGTAGTCCAAGACGAGGATCCAGCTTGGAAAGAGACTTGTTCATAGCGCTGTCGCTGTCTGGAGAGTTTCCGATCTTCATGGTGCTTGGGAGAAGCGCGGCATCGGTGTCCGCCTCCAGAGACTATATAAAATAACTGCCACAGTATGTCAGCCGCTCGTAGAAAACCATACATCCTGTTTGCCACAGCGTAACCAGCTGCAGACAGGTTTTTTNCGACTACTCAGTCACAGTGGTCAGTCAATGGAGGAGGCTCTTGGCTCTCGTGGCTATGCCATTACCATCATCGCTGATTTCCCACGGCGCTTCCCCACCCAAGATGGAGCAGAGGAGCAGAACGTCCGCAAAGCACCTTTGCTCACCGTTCGCCACGGCGTCCAGGCGCCTTATACCCCACACTCCTTTCTCATGGACTGAAGAGAAACTTATGAAAACGAAATAGCAGCGATACCAAAGACTCAAACCATGTACAACGACCTCGATTCCCCTCCCCCACGATCCCAATTTCTACCCGACAGTTATGGACGCAAGTACACTCGACCGTGGTCCCCAGATCCCTATGATCCCCTTCCATCTACGATAAGGCAGACATTCAACCCAAATCAAAGCGGAGAAGCTTTTCAGCTTCTTCAAGGAGGGCAACACTCTCGAAGGCAGGACAATGGCCATCAGCCTCAAGCCGACTACACTGCGGACTATCCACCTCTCCCAGAAGACCATTTCCCCGTCCTTCACTCAAAGCGAAGGAGAGAGGCATCTGAAGTCTCTGTGGAAGCTTTAGATCTGGCAGACTATGCCCGAACGCTGCGAACCAGGCAGGCCGAAGATCCGTACCCAGCGTTCCCCTTTGCCGACTCGTCTCTAAATTCAAGCACAAGGGAAACCCATAATCACGCCCCCAAGCCCGTGTATTCTGCGCATCCTCCATCTTCCTTCCCAGCTGCACTGGTCGCTCGTGGAGGGACGCGATCTTCGGCGAACACTTCTTCCACATCAACGCACCAAACACCCCGCAGCAATGTCACTGTACCTCTACCAGCCAATCACTCCACGTATGGACGAAAGTCGTCACGAAGACCCTTTTCTCTGCCTACCTCACCTCACAGAAGCACCCCGCAACTAGCAAGGCCGTCTGATCCCGACGACGAAATCGACATCTCGCAGTTTCCTGCATGGTCGCGAGGGTGGTACAATGGCAGCGGCGGACGAGGGGATACCGGTAGACGTCAAGGTCCTCAACGGAACATAGACTCATTGGAAGCATACGAGCTCGAAGCAGGCCTCGCTCTACCCAAACCCCTCCTCGGAGAATCCTCGAAAGGCAGCGCACGTTCATTAAACAACCGCCAAGACCCCGTTGCCAACGTCAATTTCAATAGCTCATCACATCGACAACCCCTGTCTCCCTTCGACCCCACCTACGTCCATCCGCAATCCTACCCTCGCGCTGGAGCGGATTGGTTTGACGATGGTATTAGCTACCCATCCTACTCTGCTCCATCGTACAGTAACCATGATCCATTACTTGGTGGTTCGAGGGAAGGCGTAGTACCATGGAGTCACGACCCCCCAGAATACGGCCAGCCTCCTTTAGACCCACAGGTTAAAGAAAATCGCATGCGGATGCTGGAGAAAGCTTTCGGTAACCCTACAGACTCGAAACGCGCGTCCGGGGGAATTTCGAAGAAAGGCAAGGAGAAGGAACGAGACGACGGCTTAATGCGTGACGACGATGGGAACCTTATGGTTGGTACGCCTGACGGTAAAGGTGGACTGGCGACGCAGGGTCCTAAGCTCCGCGCCGCTGTGAGGGTGCTGCAGGTTCTTCTAGTGGTGGCTGTTGGAGCGCCAGTTATCTACGCTGCTGTGGTGCGTGCTCTCATTCCGTTTCTGATTATCATGATTGGAAAATAGTCGTGCTGATTCGGCTTCCGTAGGCTATCAAACCAAACCCCGCACCACCCCCAGCCGGGAAACCTCCAATATATATCCTCTACGTCCTATCACCGATCACCCTGCTCCTCCTACTCTACCTCTTCGTCGTACGGCCGTGTACGGTTCGGAGGAAGTTCTCGTCTGCACGTCAAACACCTTACACAAACCCTGGAATGATGGTACTCCCCGTAGCCGGTGGCGGAGGGAAAGCCAAAGGCAAGAAGAAAAGTGGACCAACGCCCTTTCCCCCAGGCAAGAAGAAAAAAGGAAAGAAAGGCGGTCCAGGGATGCCAGGAGACCTGCAAGTCAACCTCATTGTCGATCCTAACGCCTTCGGTCTTCCTGGTGGGCAGGACCTCTCATCGTCATCTGAAGAGGACGAGGACGACCTCATGTTCGATGATGGTGGGATGCCTGGAGCCTTCTATCCGAAACCGCCGGACAGCGGAAAGGATAATTCGGAGAGGGCGAAACGGAAGAGGAAGAAGCAGAGAAGGAGGACGTTGATGGCCGCGCTGAAGCTTGAGGACGAGTGGAAGTTCGCGAGGAGTTGGATTCGCAAGCAGGCGTTCTTGGATGCGTTGGTTTGTGTGCTATGGGGTGTTGCGTTTGGGTTTGTCATTGCTGGGCAGCGGTGTCCGACCGGGGGACCGCAACAGGGGTATGGTGGATGGTGAGTGATTTTCCTTCCTATTGAGGACTTGAACATGTTAGGCTGACGAGGGATATAGGTGTACAGCGTATAACGCGTCGACGGCTGCTGCCTGTTTGCTTTGCCTTTCGTTTGCTCTTACTATCTTCTTTGGGGTCAAGGATTTGTATGCGAGCAAGCTCTCGCCACGGACAAGAATGTAGCGATGANGATACCCCGCCAGACAGTCAACGTGTGTGTTGTACTTTATCTTTGTTTAAGTAGTTGTACGCCTATTGCTCTCCTCGTTCCTCATCGTCTCTCTTTTTTCTATTTTTCTCTTCAATCTGATGGACCGCGGACAGACAGTCTACTCATCTAATTTGGTTTCATTGGCTGCCTCGTTGCAACGCTACTTACCCATTGTTTATTCCTTTTTAACTTCCCCTTTGTATCCTTCACTCATATTACCGTCACGACCCTGTAACGAATGACTCACGATGCACGACGTCTCCTTTTTTGTATCCTTGCTCAATGCCACTGCTAACCCCTGGACAAACTCTTTTAGGCCAAGCTTCGATTGACACGAGGTGGACTCGAGATTTGTCGTCGAGTCAGAGGTCGATAACGAAGCGCTGACTCTGCAGTTCGATCGAAGCGTGGGTTATAAAGTCGCCCTCGTTCTTGCCATGTCACTTCAAAGTCCTTTCTCGCTCTGCTCATGGCTTTAACAGCATCGTCCGTTACAACTGCCCACCACGCCACCACTGTGGGCTCGTTTATTTTAACGTCATTAAAAGGCCAGGGAGCGACTAGAAAAGTCGTGAAGCAGCAGGCCCCAGCGCCAGTTGATTTGAGAGTTACCTTCCGATGGACGAGCTCTGCTGTTCACCGCGAGCTTGGCCAGTTGGAGCCTGTACCGTTCTGGAACGGATTTTGCCAGTTGTTGAGATGTGAGTGTTGTAGTTCCACTTCGTTCGTCTCTGAAGACCCGACACCCTTGAAATCCCCGCTGATATGTATATTCCTTGTTGGCAGGTCATTATCTACTATGGAAGACGGGTAATATTGCAAATCCCGAGATCGCTCCCGTGAACTTGATGTACGACGATCTCCCAGAGAGGAAGAACGCCGTCTTGATCGATTTCGACATTGCTACTAACGTCGACGAAGCCACGCCGCAGTCGGACCTGTACTGCTATCAGTGAAGAGGATTCGCTAAAGGATGCCGACGCGTCCGAGTCGCAGCAGCCTGCGAAGAAAGGGCAACCCATTACTACCGTTACTGGTAGTACTAACAAGAGTGCTATCCCAGAACGTATGCCAGGAGCGATCGCATACATGCCATACGAAGTCTTAAAAGCACCAACAGAGCCCGTCTCCCGTCAATACCGACACGACTTCGAATCCTTCACCTGGTGCCTCGTATGGCAATGCATCGAACCATACGACCGGAAATCGAATTTGGCGACATACGGCCGGGGGTTCGAAAACATTGAAAGAATCAGAAGGTACTGGAGAGCTGGTCAGCGCGAGTTTAACCGGGCTAGGTGGGGGCTCAGGATGGAGTTTTTGGCGAAATCTTTGTTGATTTTCTGGTGTGAAACGGTTACGTTGGGCCGGCATTGGAAGAAGCTCATGGAAGGTGATGAAAGTATGAAAGATCCGTTCGCCGAACTCGCCAGTGGACCGCTGTTTGCAGACTCGAGCGAATACAAGGTCTGGGAGAACGAAGAAGAAGAGAGGAAGTGGATCGTTGAGAGGTTTACCGCAATCTTGCGGCAGGCTGGGTTACCGTTGGGTTTCGAGTTTGCATATTTAGACTCACAAACTTGAACTGTATCCTCAGATCGATGAATTTTGTTATATTCAAAGCCAGTCAACATTGGAACAGTAAAACCAGAGCCTCGTACCTGGATCCCAATGCCGTAGCGAAGCAAGGCAAGGTTTGTATTCCAGTCTTATTTCCATGCTGTTCCGACAGGAAGTGCGGTGGGTGATACGACACTTTATTTTGATTAACGTAACAGGAACCGCCAGTGCTGGCATCCGTCAAGATCTACTATCATTACCCACTTCGGAACAGCCCAATATCTGTGTTTTCTGGGCACTGATTCCACTTCAAACTGGTCAATCTATGTTCTGAGATCTCGAAGACAATGATATATCCCTTTCTTTGGCGGAAAATGAAGGGGAAGGTATAGAGAATAAATAGAGAATCTGGATCTTTGTCACGCTGTCATCAAACAAACATGGTCCGAATGCCTTATATGGCGAACTGACCGTTCAACCAACAACCAGACCAACGGACCGCCATTCCACATTCCACAGGAGTGAAACAAACCTCTGCTCATGTGTCAACAGGTACCGATGGCCATGGTCAGGATGGTGTGGCGAAGGATAGAGTATGGGTAAATATTTCAAATTTGCGTGTAGTTTTCTATGCAACTTGCCTCCATTCCCCACTGTGAACTACGCCCTATTCGAGTGTTTGGTTGGATGCGCCGCTGCTCCACAAACATCAAATGTGATCTAGTCTATCCTTTCGCAGCTAGCTGAAAAATTAGGCACAAGAAACCTTATCATCGGGAGGAGGCCATCACGAGTGGTATATATTTCCCAATTCGTAAGTACTCCGACGTCGCCTGAGCGCTCGTGCAGGCCTACAACGCTGGCAAGGTATAAATGAGAGCGAATATCTGGTGAGGTTTTCCCTTAGGGAGTTCTCTTTTTCTCTCTACGTGACGCTAACTTGTCTCAGGTCAAGGCAACAGCAATGAGTGACGATAGGCGGAACCACCTGCTCACAGTAAATGCTCGAGCCATCTATGCAAATTATAGCATGGCCATGGTGGTGATTGGTATGCCAATTTCTATACACGTAAACCATGCAAATGAATGCTCATTGTGCTCCCAATGATTTCAGGTATCCATCTGTTCATGGCGCTATACGGTCTCTCGGTTTTCCTGGAGATGCCAGAGTCTCTCAGGAAGGGGCGAAAGAGATACATAGCAGTCAGTTTCATGATAACGACTTTTTTNCGCCCTCCCTGCGTCGCTTGACATGGCGCAATACTTCCAAATACTGTTCAAATCAACCTCACCCGATCATTGGCGAGAACTAAATATCCTCGCTTACGATGACTGGGGGTATTTCGTTAGCAGTGCGGCTACTGGGCTGGTTATCATGATTGGGGACGCACTGCTGGTGAGAGTGGTACCCTGATTTTTTCAGTCGCTGCCAAAGCTCACGGATTGTTTGCCACAGGTGTATCGCTGTTATATAATTTGCGTGGAATACCGGTGGGTGACAATCCTGCCGATAATGACGTCCCTGTCCGGCCTAGGTCTGTGTTGGGTCTACTTCAAAGTAAAATTTGTACTGATCAAATTGCCTGGAATCACCACATATAGCTCTCTTCTTCATCATGATTGACCCAGCCGGTCCAGGCAATGCAGGATATGCAGTTGCCTCCACCCTGCTAACTGTGTCAACCAACATCATTGTCACAACTTTGATCATATTCCGCCTTTTTCGTGCACGGCAGTCCCTGGTGAAGCTCTTGCCATCAGCGGATGTGGGAGTCTACACTGGGGTAATTGCCATGCTAATCGAGTCCGCTGCTCCTCCCACCATCTTCGGCATCATTGTCGCTGCAATTACACTGGGACGAGTGAGCGGTGCTCTGTCCAACAGTTCCGAAGGAATCATAGTCTGCAGTACTTTGTTCAGCGGCCTTTTCTACTCATTCTGCGTGAGTTGAGCTGATCGAGTGCTTCCCATCGATGCCAATCTTGCTGAATTTACTAAAGGTACTATCGCCACACATGATCATATTCCGCGTCACAACTGGTCGCTCCTTCACCAAATTCCCCTCAGCCAAGGACGGTGTCGCAACCAACCCCATTCAATTTGCCCGCCAAACTGCCGAATCATCGTTCCTCCAATCGACGTTGAATCGCGAGTCTGGCCGAAGCGGTGGTGGTGATATTGAACGAGGACTGAATTTCAGCATTAGCGAACCTAGTCAGACCCAGACGTCTCAATAGTTATTATCCACGTCGCCCAGGAGAAGCGGAACGACGGTCGGGATGTCGATAAGGCCGGGTAGGGATCCATCGGGTGGTCTTGAAGAAGCGGAATTTGTACTCAAATCTTGCCTGTATTCGCAGTCCGTAGTATTTCGATTCGCTTGTACACCAATCAAAGTTTTAGTGACTGTGTACTGGAGCGCCTGATGCCAGATTATGCGAGGGCGATTGCAGCCGAGACGCGGCTCACCCTCCACCAAACCGCCACTTCCCACTCCCCTCGGAAATGCCACCAATGTGTTGTGCTTTACTCCTCTGAAAGAAAGAGATGGAACTCTGATGCCCTTTGGAATTCATGATCCATTCGAAAGCAGTTGCGTGCCAGGATGTTGAACTGAAGGGGGACATTACCATCGGTGCAGATGCGTCTTTGCACCCAAAGCTCGTGCGGCGCACCAGACGGCTCACCCAACGTTGTCTACAGGTACCATTGTCCATCCGAAGGCTACGATATTCGCCATTGCATCGTCATTGGTCCTGGATGTATCATTGAAGAAGCAACGATTATCTTAAACAGGTGAAGAACCTCTTCGTCTCTCACTCGCCTTGTTTAAGGGCTTATCATGCCGATTCACTACTACGACAGGCGTAAAGACGTTATGCAGATAGGAGACGACAATTTGTTCGAAATTGGTTGCTGTGAATGCGACGTTGCAGACATCATGACCGACCCCCACGCTAACGCGCGGTTGCTCTTCTCAATTAATAGGCGTCGAGTGCCCGAATGTAGGCGACTTCAACACCATATCCACAAGATCTAGAATCCACTACACCGTCCGAATATCGTCGTACTGTGCTATTGGCACAGCGTGTCTCGTGGTGCCGATAAAAGACGAAGTGTGAACGATTGCACCGTCATCTACAGTCCTGAATTCGCTGAAAGGCGGAAATGGAGTGAGCGAGGGAGGGTGCAGGAAGCGGATTTGAGGAGAAAGCATGCTAGATATCTTAGAGAGATGTTGCCGAAGTTTAATTGGCTGAGGAGAGGAGAAGGAGCATAAATGTGAGTACTATACAATCGTATTCTACACAGTCATAGTTCTATTCAGTAACAAGGAGCTCAGGTGTAGCTTTTCTGAGGTCTTTGCGAGTTCCTCCCTAGAATTGACGACTACCACGGTGTATGGCACGCGACTGGGCGCACACCCTCGGGGTGGAGAGTACTCGACTTTGATACAACACTTTGATCAACATGGCATCAAGCCGAGGAACATCTAAGTATAGTGAAAATCAGGCACAAGAAACCTTATCATCGAGAGGTGATCACTAAGCGGAGTTGCACTCCCAGCGGGCTCACGCTCGACTGAGACCCAGCCTTTCATAGCTACCAGGACGACGAACGATAGGTCTTTCTCGAGGGTTTCCCTATCTCGTCGGCTTGGGGTTTGGTGTTGGTGATGGCAGACTGACCTTGGAAACTTACACACACTGGGTGGATTTCGGCCATAACATCTATCCATCATGATGGAAAGCGGGATGGCACTCCCGCTTTCCATATCTATAAGTCTGTTATGGTTTAGTTCTGCCAAGCAACTCCCGAATCGCCCGATGAGTACCCCGAGGTCGCCTGAGCGCGCTTCAAGCCTCCATCGGGTGCTCGCAAGGTATAAATGAGAGCCAGTATTTTCCCCTTCGATAGTTCTCTCTTTCTCTCGCTACGTGACGCTAACTTGTCTCGGGTCAAAGCAGCAGCAATGAGTGACCACCTGCTCACAGTAAATGCTCGAGCCATCTATGCAAATTATAGCATGGCCATGGTTATGATTGGTATGCCAATTTATATTATATGTTAAAAACACAAATCAATGCTCAGTATGTTCCCAACAATTCCAGGTATCCATCTGTTCATGGCGCTATATGGTCTCTCGGTTTTCCTGGAGATGCCAAAGCCTCTTAGGAAGGGCCGAAAGAGATACATAGCAGCCAGTTTCATAATAACAAGTTTATTCGCCCTCCCCGCGTCGCTTGACATAGCGCATTACTTCCAAATACTGTTCAAATCCACCTCACCGGGTCATTGGCAAGAACTATATATCCTCTATTTCGATGACTGGGGGTATTTGGTTAGCGGTGCGGCCACTGGGCTATCTATTATGATCGGGGACGCAATGCTGGTGAGAGTAGTACTTTGATTTTTTCCAGGCATCTGACAAGGCTCATGGATTGCCATTTGCCACAGGTGTATCGCTGTTATATAATTTGCGTGGAGTACCGGTGGGTGATAATCCTGCCGATGTTGACGTCTGTGTCCGGTCTAGGTATGTGTTGAGTCCGCTTCAAAGTAAAATTTATACTGATCACATTGCCTGGAATCACAACACATAGCTCTCTTCTTCATGTTAATCATCCCAGGCTTTCCAGGCAATGCGAATATTTCAGCCGCCTCCACCCTGCTAACTGTATCAACCAACATCATTGTCACAACTTTCATCATATTCCGCCTTCTTCGTGCACGGCAGGCCCTGGCGAAGCTCTTACCATCAGCGGATGTGAGAGTCTACACTGGGGTAATTGCCATGCTAATCGAGTCCGCTGCTCCTCCCGCCATCTTCGGCGTAATTGTCGCTGCAATCACACTGGGACGAGTGAGTGGTACTCTATCCGACAGCTCCGGAGGAAGCATAGTCTGCAGTGTTTTGTTTAGCGGCCTTTTCTACTCATTCTGCGTGAGTTGGTCTGATCGAGTGCTTCCCATTGATGCCAATTTTGTTGAATTTACGAACAGGCACTATCGCCACACATGATCATATTCCGCGTCACAACTGGTCGCTCCTTCACCAAATTCCCCTCAGCTAAGGGCGGTGCCCCAACCAACCCCATTCAATTTGCCCGCCGACCTGCCGAATCATCGTTCCTCCAATCGACGTTGAAACGCGAGTTTGGCCAAGACGGTGATGTTGATACCGAACGAGGACTGAATTTCAGCATTAGTGAACCTAGTCAGACCCAGATGTATAAATAGCTTTTATCCACGTCGCTTAGGAGAGCGGAACGACGGTGGGGATGTCGATAAGGCCGGGTGGGGATCGATCCGGTGGTTTTGAAGGAGCGGAATATGTACTCAAATCTTGCCTGTGGTCGCAGTCCGTAGTGTTTCGATTCGCTTGTACCAATCAAAGACTTGTAGACTGTACTAACACCGTCGTGAGCGCCCAATGCGAAATCGTGCGAAGGCAGTTGCAGCCGAGACGCGGCTCACTCTCTAACCACCACGACCACACTTCCCACCCCCCCCTCGGAATGCCACCAATGTGTTGTGCTTTACTCCCCTGAATGAAAGAGCTAGAATCCTGATGTTCTTTGGACGTTTAGACGTGACAAATTCACGATCCATTCGAAAGCGGTTGTGTGCCAGGATGTTGAACTGAAGGGGGACATTACCATAGGTGCAGGTGCGTCTTTACATCCGAGGCTCCTCCAGCGCACCAGAAGATTCACTCAACGTTGTCTACAGGTACTATTGTCCATCCGAAGGCTACGATATTCGCCATTGCAGGTCCTATCGTCATTGGTGCTGGATGTATCATTGAAGAAGCAACGATCATCGTAAACAGGTGAGGAGACTCTTCGTCTCTCGCTGACCTTGTTTGAGGGCTTATCATGCTGATTTACCACGACGACAGGCGGAAAGAGGTTATGCGGATAGGAGACGACAATTTGTTCGAGATTGGCTGCCGTGAGTGCGACGTTGCAGATATCATGACCCCTACGCTCACGCACGGTTGCTTTTCCCAACTAATAGGTGTCGAGTGCCCGAGTATAGGCGACTTCAACACCATATCCACAAGATCTAGAATCCATCACACCGTCCGAATATCGTCCTACTGTGTCATCGGCGCGGCGTGTCTCGTGGTGCCTATCGAAGACGAAGTGTTGGATGATTACACCGTCATCTACGGTCCTGAAGCTGAAAGGCGGAAATGGAGTGGGCGAGGCAGGGTGCAGGAAGCGGATTTGAGGAGAAAGCACGCCGAGTATCTTAGGGAGATGTTGCCCAAGTTTAATAGGCTGAGGAGAGGAGAAGGAGCATAATTGTGAGTACTACACAAAGCGTATTCTACAGTCACAGTTCTATTCACTAACAAAAGGCTCAGGTGTAGCTCTTCTGTGGTCTTCGTGAGTTCCTACCTAGTCCTGGCTTCAATGCTCGGAATATACCCTTTCCGGTACCTTGTAGTTATGGGAGGTCGGATCCTCCCTATCGGAGTACGGCGACCGTCCCTGAAAAATGTAAGACTGCAATCCAGAATCTGGATGCTCCAAGCCTTGCCCACTTAGACAGCCCGCTTCCTCTCCCTAGGCTCGGTGCCTTCAGGGATGTTCCCATAAACAACGAAAGGGACATTGAACTTCTCCTCGTCCAATGTGAAATCGGGGTGTCGCAGAGTCACATCCTCGAGGTGCGACGTGACCCTCTCCAAAATATATTAGCCCCTTTTGCTTTTTATCCAATCTTGTGAGCGCTGGCGCTATCCCAGACTCCAAACCAGTCGCCTGTGGACGTTGGAGGATGAGTTGGCAGATTTTTCCGACGTTTCACCGAAAGAGGAAAAAGTAACGTCCACAGGCGACTGGCACGGCTCGCTACTGATGTGTGTGTTCGAAAATATAAATAAAAAAATTAAAAAANTCGAAGAGAAAGAGAAAAATAAGAGAAGAGGAAGAGATATAGCCTACCTTGATAGCAACTCACACTTGATAGGGCAAACCGGTAGTGACTGTTGTCAGGGTAAGAGAGCGTTGCCGGTGTTCCCTGCGGCAGTTCTCAGATGGGAAATTAGTAATATTGAGATCACAGCCACCGAGGTAGGGAATTCCCTACCTTTCCCTACCTCGTCAAATAATCACCACAGGACCTAAAACTCCAGGAAAATTCAGAAACCATCCACAGATTTTTGCGAGTAGGCTCACAAAAANTTTGGACCAATCCATTGAGTAGGCATTTTTCTGAATGCATTTCTTCTGATTTCCCTAGCGGATCTTGATAAGATATGATAAGGGCTCTGATCCGTTGCTCGGTAATCCCAAGTTCCAGGCTGGCAGGTTCACTCTCCTGCGGTTTCCATGATATCTCGCCGTATATTCAACCGTTTCTTTCGCTCTTTTTTGCGTTTGAAACGTGCAATCGATACGAGTAAAACGAGCCCTCACACGATATGATTGGAGATCTGCAAGTATTAGAATTTCGTCTGAATTATCTGAGCAAAGGGTAGGAGAAAGCAACATTGTAATTTCGACTTTATGAGGTGAGTTCTCAACCAATCTCTCTGATTCTTGGCTTAATAAGCTCCCTAAATCTGTGCGTTTACATCAAGGTATAATACATAGCACCATGCTTCCTCAAAGCTCAGCCTGTCCGGGCATACTGGAAACTTAGGTAGGCAGATGTTTAGGTCTACATCTTGGTGAGTTAGGCATCATCTCATTTTCTGTTTCTTGTCATATGTTTTTGTAGCTCCTAGGTTTATAACAGCCATAATAAAACTGCAATAGGTACCCTCAACACTCTGATATGCTGCATCCTTTATACTGACAAAGATGGCTAATGCCCCACCCATATTTTCATGTTCACAGTTATTTTTGACTCATTTCTGTTGTTTATTTTCTTTTAGCTGTGCTCATGAAGTGTGTACAAACCTGTTGATACCAAATAAAATTTGCAAAAACCAGTCAAAAACCCAGAACCCATCATTTAGCCTTGAGAGGTGCAGAAATTGCCAGTACCAGACTACCTTGACATTAAAGGTATTCTTATCCAATAGTATGAGTACATCTCAGCCAATTCAAGTGTAGAAAACAGCTCTCTGTATTAATGCACCACAATTTACATCATTAACCACAATTCAGCACCTTACCCTCTGATAGTTGCCTGAAGCCTTCCTGCATTGGGGCAATGCTTCTGTTTCTTCCTGCTGTTTTTCCCTGCACACCCCACATCTCCACAATCTTCACAAGGGTTCCTACATCTTTTAACTGCTGAACTTCCCATACATCCTTCACCAGTGGTTCTCCCACATTTCTGGCATCTACGAATTGCTCTCTGGCGCAATTCAGACCCAGCACTACCTGCATGCAATGCACCTGGCTGAGATTGACTGCCACTTGGCTGGTGTGATATCAACCTATTTGAAGGTGCCAAGTCTGTGGATCCAAATCTCATTTGTGAGAGTTGAAGGCCATTTAGAGCATCTTCCAATTGACTGGTGTCAATCGAACCAGCAGTGGGAAGGGGACGCTCAGCTGTATTAAACTGGGGTACTGCAGGTGCTTTTGTACCACGGTTGGGATGATAGATAAGAGCATCAATGGGCTTCCTAGCTACAAAAGTAGCACTGCGTGTATGCTTTGAATTGAGTGACATGGCCCAAGTAGAATAATAAGACTTAAGCTGTTCTGGCAACTGGGGTTCACATGAGTCAATATGAGCAAAATATTGCAAACAGGTGAAGCACATACCTTGTAGAATATAGTCTTGCCATCTGCTTCTGAGTTCCATTTAAGAATGGCAACCTTGAAGTCTGGTCCACCTTCACATTTGAATGCAGCATCAGAAATCATAAACTTGTGAAACAAGCTTCTCTCTGCTTGTGTATGGACTGCTATTACAGCAAAGCGGGTGTTTTGCTTCTTTGCAAGATAACCATGCTTCACTGGAGGAAGATCAGGTGTGTAGGTTAGCATGCCAAATGCAGTCTGTACTGGAGAGGGAACAGGAAGAATTCCAAAGATCTCAGTTGTTTGCAAATATAGACTGCCATTGACCCAGCCTCCCAGAGGAACCACTTGTGGAATTAACTGTCTGATCAAAGGATCATTCAGCAACACTTGATGTTTGTTGATTAGCCACAGATCAAAGTGGCCTTTGTATTTCTGACCAGTCATATTACGTGTTCCTGTTTGCAAATTGTGTTTGAACTTGAAGTCTTGCAAACGATTGACTGTGTGTCTTGGTGAAACTCCTGAGAATGGCATGCTTTTCCGAATGGGCCTGTGCACTGCTCCTTCTGTGAAGTTGGTGCCACGGCAGCAGATGTAGTTTGGAAGACCCTCTTTGGTTCTTCCATTACAGTAATAAAGTGGGACACCTGGTGGGTCAGAGATGTACCCCTTCCTAACCAATTCAAGAATATTTTTTGCAGTGTGGACTGCACTTGAATTGAACAGTGGCATCCCTGTCTGAGCATCTTTCAATGGCCCATATGTTGAGAAAAGATTGGAGACAAGTCCATAGAGCTGCTTTGGAGGGGGAACAACATGCTTGCAATGCTTTTTGATGAACTTGGGCTTTGATTTCAAGCATTCATCCCATGTCATAGGAATTTCCAATCGAGCAAGGTATGAAACAATTCTTTTCTTGTCCTCTGGGTCAGGAATAAAGATAGTGTCTCGCAATGCTCGTGAAAATGTAACCCGTAGCCCATGATTTTTGGGAATAGAAATCATGTGAAAAACATGGAAAATATCCTTAAGAACACGGCTGCAGATTGTGGTTTCCCACTCACTCTCTGTGATATCCTGTATGATTTGTGCAATCTCTGCTGCAATGCTGAGGTTGGCTTGTGCTCCCTCAATATTTGGAACTGGCTGCAATGGAGGCACAGCAGTATCATTACTGAATGCAATATTGACCCCAGCAAAATCATCAGATTGGCCAATACAATTGGATTCAGCCACATCATCTATCTCTTGCAATGGATTGGAAGCAGTACAAGCTTGCTGAGAGGTATCTGTTTCCTGAGTATTGGGACCTCTATTGTCAGCATTCTCTGCAAAGGATTTCACTTGCTCTTTCCGACAAACAACTGGAAATGGGACTGGGCCAAATTCTTTGTCTGCAAGTGCCAGTCCTCGGTGAACCTTGAGAACTGCAGCAGGAACATATACTTCCTCAATCACCACAACTGCTCGTGTTGCAGTAACATTAATGCCTGCAAGACTTGTATACTTTGAAGTTTCAGGTGAAATGTGCCCACGAGCTATAGCACGTGTACGGTCATCACTGAAAAGTAACACTGGCAACTTGGATATAATAGGTTCAGCAAAGTTTATAGCAGTGGGCACCTTGATAGAAGCCAGCTTAAGATATACTTGAAGTGAGGCCCAAACATCCAAGGCAGCATATTGGATTTGAGATGGAGTCAACTCTGGATTTGACCAGTTAATGCTAACTCGAGTTGACAGAGTCTTCTCCAAAGTGCAGTTGAGAACCTGTTCACATAGCCCAGCCAGACCCATTCGTGAACTGGTAATGATCCCTTTATCCTTTGCAAGATGAGCAATGTCAATTCCACCAACAAATGGCGTCTCTGAATGGCTATCTTCTTCAAGATTTTTCAAGTCTTGAACAACATTTTTACCAACTTTGATGAGTTGTGGATTGGCCAAAAATGCAGCAAGTTGTGCTGGAAATTGCTTTGCATTTAGCAGCTCAGTCAACTATAATAAAGAGTTAGTAATATTCTTGTATGTATAATAGTGTTGAAACTTGCCTGAAAGATCCAAATATGGCTTTCATAGGCAAGCTGCATAATTGAGGTCACTCTTCTGTCTGGAACCCGATTTTGGCGAGCTTGGATATCCACATCCCATTCAGAGTCCAATCCAACAGTCAGTACTGCCCCTTCAGTGTCAGCAAGAGACCCAACCAGCCCTAGGACAACATCATTGATTCTTGAAGCTGACTTGCAGACTTCAACCACTACATTCTGTGGCAGACACAAAAGAGGCTTGTCTAGCCCAGCAGGGTGAATATGCTTCAGCAGGCTTGGTAAGTGATCTTCAAGCATTTGCTTATCAGCCATGTTATCAGTAAAGACAACCTGAGGTTCCTCAAGTCCATTTTGCCTGCTAGACTCCAGCATTTTGGTCAAAGCAATGGAATACTGAGATTGCTGTTTTGTCAAAACCAGATCACAGATACGGATTTGCCCATATTCATTGGTCATGGTCAAGAGGGCATTGAAAACAGGCTCCCCTTCCACTTTTGCAATTTGCTTGGTGACCTTATGGCTGTGATCAATAGCCAATACTCTAGTGGACAGCTGAGATGAGTACTGATCAAAATCCTTGTCATAGTGTTCAATGAAGTGGTCATAGATGTCACGGCAGTATCCAGGTGATGGTGCACAAGTAGCCCCAGCCTCAAACTTTGGAAATGGAGAATAAGAAGCTTTTGCCACTCCCAAGCTATGTCAATGCAGTATTGTTTGAAGATACTGGACCTCTAAGAGCTCATGTTTACGGCGTTGGAGAACATTTAGGCTATCAGCAAACTGTTTTGCACCCATTCCATTCTGGAAGCAGCAGCGCATAACTGCAAAGACCTGTGTAGACAGAGCACTACGATGGGTCAGATGTGCTGGAAATTGAGCAGTCAAGGGCTCTGGTAGAGATTCCATTATCTCTTTATCCCAGCTCATGAAAGTTCGAACAGGACGGCAGGTATTGCATCTGTACCGCACCCCTATCAAGTAGAATGAGTCTTCCACATGAATAACTTGTCTGGGAAATTTTGCATATCCATGCCTGACTAGGGTTCCTAGACAGTGTGACTGTGGGCAGTGAATTTGGTCAACCAAACAGAGTGGATCCCAATAGAAGAAGTCTGGAACCAAGAGATCCTCTGGATGGAACTCTGGCTTGCAGAGAATAAAGTAAGGATCAGGCCTGGGCAACCAAAACCCCTGTAATTGGTTATACATTTTCCCAGATGCAGCTTTGATTGTCTGCAGATGAGCACTAAAAGCTTTCAAGACAAAGCCTGGCAGATGAGAGTGACCATCAGAATTGCCCAATGCTGATTCAGAACCTGAGGGATCACCACCCAGAGTATCTGAGTCACTGAAGCTCTCAGAGTCTTCCTCAGTGTCAGATTCATCAGACTCAAAGTCAGGATCAAGTTGGCGAGTGGGATCAGGTTGTGGAAGAATGAAGCCCTCAGGTAGCATGAGCTGAGCAGCACCAGCAGAGAGTGAAGCACCTTCATCAGTTGCAAGTGGCAGAGTGTCAGTCTCTAGAGCTGCAGCTAGAGTGGTACTAGATTGCTGTGTTGTCTGAAATAGAGGGGCAAGTGGTCGATTTCCCATCTGACTGCCAGAGACAATAGCCACAGGACCAGACTGTGTAAACCAGTAAATCTAAATGTTAAGTCATTTACAATGCAACATACCATAGTATGAACTTCAGTTACAATCCGCTTTGGCTGCTTCTTTGGCCGTCCAGGGCCTCGCTTTGGCAGAATGTCCCTGAGTAAGAGTGGGTATATATCAGTAGATTCATCAACAAGAGTTATGCAGAACTCACATTTCCTCAACAGGGTCAGCCATATTTTTCTTATTTTTGGAACCTTTTGGACGACCTCGTTGCCTTGTGAGAGTTTGACCAGAAGCAATCCCTGATAATTCAGGGTGACTGGGCACAGTAACAGCACTGTAGTAAAGCTCAGTAACTACTAGAGTGCAATAAAAGATAACTTACACAATCTGGCCACCTTCTTGACTGATCAGGCAGGGCTCATTGACATCAATGTCCATTGAGAATTGACTTTGGATCCCCAAATGTGCAGGATTGGATGCAGAATTGGGATTATCTCCAGTATTCATGCTAATCATAGTATTAATTTTTCTGCATACTACAAAGGTCATAAAACTTGCCTTTAATACAGGTTTTGGTTGTTAGATTTTGCCAAGATATGGCAAGCACTATCTGATTTTACAATATTAGCATAACAAATCACTTTTTGGTCAATTCAACACACAATTTTGTGTTTTGGGACACTACCAGCTGATTTGGCACTCCCAGTGCTGGCTTATATTGTGCAGGACAGGCAGTGTGCAAAGACTTGGTGTGGGGAAGAACGAACGAAGAGTTCTTTCTCAATGCGCGCCCGAAATGGTGGGCGGTACCGCATTTGGCAGTCCCATCACCGATTCAAACTCCGACGCCTAGGGAATAGGTAGGGAACACAGCCATGGTCAGCGAGCCACTGGCACAAAATGTCCGTGTGGTCTTGTTTGGCAAGCCCATCCGAGCTGCCGCCATCCGGCAAACCATGTTCTGAAACGCGTTGTGATTAATTAGATTATCGATGAGCGTGTTTCCGTTGCCCATCCTTCATGTTCCACCGTGTGCTGGGTGAATTCAAAGCAAGGAGCTGCACACTTCTTCAGTTTCTGTATTTTCTTCAGTCTGAGGCCCCCGATCGGGCGGTAGACGCAATTCTTGGGGACCCAGTTCCAATCTGTAACGCACTCTATGATCATAACAAAGACAAAGTATTCCAGTGGGCTTTTGGCATTGTCCAACATTGACTGCAACAGGAGATGGTAGCCCTTTCAAGCAAAAATAATGGGCTTCACTTCAACTCCCTCCATGTAGCTCCCGAAATGGTCAATGGCATGTTTATGCACCTCGCAGCACAGAAGATGACGTTGATAGCACCAAACATTTGGACTCTTACGTGGTTGCTGATGGACTCAAACTCAACTCATGAAGTCAGAATGGAGAAGCTTGGGCTCAAGGAAGACGTTTCTGATGTGCTACACCATTATTCTTCAACTGTAGAGGGCGACTTGGGTGAAATTGGAGGGAATCTCTCAGATTGTGAGGATGGGATGGATTTGGGTTCTGAAACAGGTGGAAGCAACAGAATGAGTGTGGAGATTGACAGTACATCCTGTGCTGAAGGAGTTGGGATCTCGAATAGTGACTCTGGTCCTCCAGGTTTGGAAGAGTCCAGTCCAAGAAAGTCAAAGTGACATAGGCGTCGTGCAGAACGGAACTCTGCCATACTGGCAATTGTAAGCAAGTTGGCTTATCTTTTGATTTGAATCTGACCCACAGCAACAGACAGAGAACAATCGTATGTATCAGCATTATGCTAAACAGCACCAATCAGAAGTGTAATTTCCTTCAGGGAATTCTTGGTCTCTTCTTCCACTCAACATCGGTCCCCAAAAAGGTTATTGAAGCACTTGCACATGGCGGGATCTCTGTCAGCCTTTCCTCCATTCATAATAGCATACGCTTGTTGTCGATCAAGGCTACACAGAAACTCAAGCAATCAGTCCGTTCATTGTGTACATCTCTGGCTTACAACAATTCGGACATAAATTTCACTGCACCACAGCCAACTATTGAGCACACTTCAGCATTCGTCAGTGCAACGTCTGCAACAGCTGTTCCACTTTTCGACGGTGGCAGTGAAGCTAAGTTAAATTTCAATACACTGAAATGCTCAGCGGAATTATGGGCCAAGGATCCTCGGAACCCACGTCCCACTGCACCTGTTCACCAAGTCAATCTTTTTGACTATCTGCTCAAGCTACACAAAAAGGCTCAGACATTCCATCCAAGCTCTGGCACTCCAATCAATCAAAACATTGCCAAGCCACCCTTGTCCCTGCAGGATCAGCACCTTGCCTGGCATATCCACAATATTTTAATCCAGTGATGCACAGGTCGCGTTCTAAGGCTCAAATCACAACAAGACAAGAAACCAAACTCTAACACCAACACACACACAAAACAAACACACCAAGTATCTTCAGACGATAAGAGGTGGGCAAGGGTATAGTGAAAAGCTCTAAGTCAAGCTGGACTAAGGCTTCAAAGCGTAAACTTGGAAATCGCAAGTTCAAGGGGGGAGCTAAGGCTCAACCAGGTTGGATGTTGTTGCTTTGGAAGCTAACTTCATAGACAACAGACTTCGACAATACATGGATTCGACTTCAGAAGTGAGAACACGGTCTTGGCACGATATAACTTTAACAACGAGACTCTTTTGATCTCTTACCACAACGTACATCACCGAGTCGCACGCGGACTGCCCACCAAGAGGCACCAACTGCAACACCTCGGTCCTCAGTATGAAGTAGAGCATCGAAATTAGAGTACAGAAAACATTACAATATGATACCAAGACCAACAAGGCAAAGAAATGAGCGCAACGGCGCCACGCTACCAACGGAAGGAAGGGACAGCAGCAACTGACCTCGGCATCAACAGAGAAGAGATTGCTGGAGGCACTAGCAGTGGTGCTAGCGGACTTCTCAAAAGAACCCATGGAGAGAGTTCAAGACAGCATAAGGGAGGAAATGGATCTGGCAAATGAAAGGATGCAAGAAGCAACGAAGAAACAGCTGGAGACGGCCAAGATATCGATAGATGAAGCAGGGACGGCGCTGAAAGACGCGTTGATACAACCGTGTTTGTTTTAGCGAATATAAGTTCAATTTTCACGATAATAAACTATAAAGATGACGCGGTCTGGGTCTCTAAGGACAAGAATAGCTATGCTATCGATAAGGTCCACGTGGCTTGAGAAGGAAAAGAGTTAGTACTATGACTCTAGGGACACGAGAGTTGAAGCTACTCGAGGCTGTCAACTTGAAGCCGCCCCAGTTGTATTATACCCTGACCGGAGAAGCTACTTGAATTGGCGCCGTGCTAAAAGTCAGGCGGCTCAACTCAAACGGCTTCAGAAAGTCTTATACCTTTTACACGCAACTGCCCAGACACTCAGGCGGCACGACCAGAGGTCTAGGAATCAGGCGGCTTCACATTAATCGAGTACAAGTGCTGGAGCGGCATGAATGGTCTTTCGAAACGACGAAGTCCATGGCTGGTGGCACGGCTGGGTGGCTGTGATAAACTCCAACGCGGCGCGAGGAACTGAAGCGGCTTGAGTCCTGAGTCAAGGGAATGACCAGACCGACCGTTGGCATCGGGTGAAAAGGTGCAGGTGATGCTGGGTGAGGCAACCATACCTGTCCAAGCGGCTTGAGACTAGCAACGAGAGTAGGGGACACAGAGCAAGGATGCCTGTCCACTCTCGATCATCAGTCGGCATCTCACACGGCTTCACCAGTAAAGGAAATGGTGATCTAAATTTGGCGTCCAGAGGTGCACCTGACTCGTGCGGCTACAATCTTGGTGCGGCCTCTACCAATACCCAGTTCTATTTTTCTTTATCTTTTGCTTGGACTCTTATTATTGGCTATGAACTTGTCTATCACATGTGTCTCTCTATCTATTTTTACGCAGCTCAAAGTAGTATATACACACGCTAACTACTGACTCGAGTGGCATCATCGTATCATTGTTGTTTTATCTTTACTTGTGTTTATCAGCGAATCTATCAAGTTTTTCTGCTCATACTTCACACAGTGTGAACTATCAGTTTATCTTGGAACTTAGGAACTTAAGGGGTCATAAGGCTTGACTACTTGGGAATAGGAATCTCACTAGCTGTACACTAGGGTACTTCTAGTAACGTGGAGTGTATCTAAGAGAGAACTTGAGAACTTAGTATTCTTAATTCACTCAATAACCCCCACAAACTCACACTTTGACTTCGTGCAGCCTGACTCTCACACCGCGTGACTATACACATCCTGTATATAGGTTGTGGTTGGAGGTTTTGTGTGTGTGTTCTGAGCTTGGCAGCACCAATTTCATCAATGCATAACGATGAAGAAGTGTCACGAGTTCGCAACCAGGGCAGGGCACAGGTGGAATTCAGAGTGCCAAATAGGAGGATGAGGATAGTGTGAAGGGTACAACCAAGGAATACATAGATCCCTTCAGAATCACGGCATGAAAACAGCAGGGTAGCACAAAGACAACTCACCGGCCAAACAGCTTGACCTTCAACCAGTCAGTAGCAACAAGAGTCCTGTTCCTCAGCAAGAACAAAGTGCTCAAGTAGGCACTACGCCAGAACAAGAATGTAGCGACGCCTCCACTAGCAATGTTTCCATTCATGAAGGGAAGGTTGGCAATAGCCTTCTCCAAACCGATGTATCTGCAAGATGTTTTATTGTTGTCAGCATACGAGATCACACACACACAGGAGAAGAAATAAATGGAACATACGCCAAGGTACCCTGATGAGAGTAATGGAACCGCTTGGGTTGGATTTTCGAAATCTTGCTCCAAGTCACCGCAATCTCCTTCTGAACCCTTGCCTTCTCCTCATCCCCTTCCACATCCAAACTCTCCAGCTTGTTCAGCTCCTTCTCCAACCTATCCTTCTTTGCCAGCTGGTGCAACACCCGCGCGAGGTAAGCTCCCTGTTGCGAAGCTACCTGAGCAGTGGGCGCATATGATGTAGCAGTGCAATTGCCAATAGAAAAGATGTCTTCGGCGCCCTTCATGCGAAGGCTATCATCCACGGTGATGCCACGTCGGTTTGTCTGTTCAGTGGGGAGCTTGGCCATCAACTCCTGCGTGATCTTGCGGCCCTTGTTGCCAGCAGCCCAAACAACCAGACCGCACGGCACCTCTTTGATACTCTTATCGGGCATCTGGAGTACGACACTGCGTTCCTTGACTTCCTTCACCATTGTCTTGGTCAGGATGTCGATCTTGCTCTCCTTGAAGGTGAATTTGGTGTAGGAGATGAGCTGCTTGCTGAACATGGGTAGCACGGAGGGAAGAGCTTCGACAAGCGTGATCTTGACCTTGCCAGCGAGTTCCAGATACCAGGACTTGAGGTCGTCTTCAAGGAAGTTGTGCAATTCACCACTGAGAAGTAAAGTGTTAATTTTGGCATATAATTTTGAGGTAGAAAGGGAAATTCTACCTTAATTCAATGCCAGTAGGGCCACCACCAACAACAACCATGTGAAGAAGGCAGACAACTTCTTCAGGTGATTGACCGGGGAAGGCGGCAGTTTCGAGGCAGTCCATGAATCCGCGTTGCATCTACAAGCAAAATCAGCTGCATGTAACCGGTCCCGGGTCAGTTGTACATACCCGCTTGGCATCCTGGAGCTCCTTCATAAAGACAGCGTGTTCCTTGACTCCAGGGATATTCAAGGTTTGGACCTCGGCACCAACTGCATTGACTGGGTAGTTGTACTTGATTGACGTCGAACTTGTGGCACCCTTGATTTCAGAGTTGTCTGTAGAGCGGATTATTAGTATTGCGAGAGCACTGAAGGGACAGAAGTGTACCAGTAAAAGTAACTGTCTTATTTGTTGGCTGTAATGAAACAGAGCATCAGCACCGATGTCATTCACAAGGAGTCGCTCAATGCTTACATCAACGTCGGTTGCCTCTGCCTCGATAACTGATACATTGCGTGATTTGTGCCGTGTAATGTACTGCGTTGGCTGGATAATTGAACACGGGTTCAAAGTTCCGACAGCGACACTAGGCAACAGTGGCATGAACAGGAAATAATTCTTTGGGCTGATAACAACCTGCAGATAGGGTGAAGATGGGAGGATAGCAATGATAAGCGAAGACATACAACATTGTAATCTTTTGTGTCCAGCGTCGACAGAAGGCTAGTCGCTCCCCAACCGCTCCCTAAAACAATGACAGTTTTCTTTTCGGGGTCAAATGGCGCCTGTGCACCCGGTGTCCGGTCACACTGGGTGAGGAAGTAGAATCCAGCGGCACCACCAAACATGGTGACCAGTGTGGCACGTCCTTGGAACTGCAGGGAATTCCTCCATCGCAATTGAGTAAATGGTGGCAGTTTCAGGATTGGTGTCTGCGCGCAGAATAAGCTCAGCCTTCCGTCGACTAAATCTTGGAAAAAATAGCGTACTGCACCTGATGACGTCGGTCCTGCACTGCTGGAAGCCTGTACCGCTTAGGCTCTCCTCAACAGTAAAAGAGGTCTTTGGATATGAGAAGGTTGCAAGGCCAATGTAGACTGCACTAGTCACAAAGACCAGGCTATGAAGACTGTGGGTAAAGTTGTGAGCTCTAGACCTAGAAGCAAGGCTACCCTGGACTGACCTCAACTCTGGGCTGAGTGCATTGTGGTAAGCATATTGTGGGAAGCGCCCTAGACAACAGCTGCGGCAACAGGGAAGAGAGAATAAAGGAGGGAGAGAGTGGAAGGGAAGGGCAAAGGGGCTAAAACACAGGAAACTGGACAGAGAGTGTTTGAAATCATCGAGTTGTCATTAGATAGGACAATGTGCGCATCCAATCAAAATTGTTGGATGTGCTGGCCGACGCCGAAACCCACCATGCCAAAACCGCTGATCTCTTGTCTTTCTCGAATTATTTGTTCTCTTTCAAAAAGAAACTCCAGATCATGATGACGTCCTTGCAAGTCCCGTAGTTGGAATTGGAAAAGCCCCNAGCAGCCACGCATCCCCAACTTCCGCAATGGCAACAGCAGATCCAGCAGTGGGATAACAGGTTCAGCCATCTTCACCAGCAACCGCTGCACCGTCTCAGTTTACAGTCCATTTCGACGTTGCATTCTCCTCCGCCTCTGCCGTCCCGCATCCCTCAGCGCCCTCCGTCCACCTTTAGCGCGTCCGCAGGATTGACAAGTCCACCACCTCCATCTTTGCCAATTTTACACCTGGGTTTCACTCAGCAGCTTGCAGAAGAGGGGATGTTGTCGGTTTCGATGGATTTTGGTGAGTATTCTAGGTCCTTAGTGTTTGGCTTTTGCTGATGTGGGCTCCAATGGCTAATAGGTATCATTCTTGGGTGTCGGTGATGTGCAGGTAGCGAACTAGGGCTCTCTAACCAACAAAACTATAGAACTCAAACACACACACACAACCACAACAACACAACACACCAAATACCTTTGTGAAGATAAAGGCAGGCAAGGGGGTATAGGTAAAAGCTCTAAGTCAAGTTGACAGAAGCTGCTAGAACTCTTCTTGTACAATCGCAAGTTTGAGGGGGAGCTAAGGCTCAACCAGCAACGATAGAAATGCTTCGCAAAGCGACTTCGCTAACACATGGTATGATTCAAGATATGACAGATAACTTCGCAAACAGAGGACACGACCTTGAGCAACTTTAATGCAAGAACAATTCGATAAAACGCAAGCAACACAACTCTGATTGACTTCGCGAACTTAAACACTCTTTTCTCGATAACAGATGGCTCTTGTAGATTCCTGGGAACACAGTCCCGACGCGAAATACAAACGCTAGCTACCCGCTGATGCTACACTAGATAAAACAGAGACGTATATATATGTAATTATTGTTTGGCAAATAGACAGAGAAACAAACAGATGACAGAGACAGAGAAAGATAAGAAACACAATCACATGAGGGTATCAAAGGCCGAGAGTTGAGTCTCAAACCTGTGAACGCAGTCCAGGCTCTTCAGGAACCTGTTCTGGACGTGGCTGTTATCGAATCCGCATGGATATTCACCGAGGATTGCTCCCAGAGAGCTCGCCCTTCCGTTCGCGAACCCAATCCAATGAATTGATCCGAGTTTTGGGTCCTTNGGCTCCACCAAGCCACACTGTTTTTCCNTTTTCTGCTGACTCTTTCTATCTCTTGGCTCTGGACAGGCTGACTGAGCTTCGGGTTGCTGACCCCTATATCGCTTTAGTCGTGCTTTTCCAGTTTTCCAAGCAGGTTCACAAAATTTCGGATTAGCTGTCCAATATTTGATCACTGCTTCCGTTCCTTCCAATTCTGGTCACGTCAACGCTTATTGACTTAGCGGATCGCTCATCAATTCTCGAAGCCACCAGCTGCTTCGTGAAGTCTTCTGCTTAGCGAGTGTCAGGGCGAATTCCCTTATAATGTGCACAACTCCCCCCTAGCATCGTACCTYGCCAGGTCAGGCATGCTAGTTAGACTTCAAATAGTATGACTGTGTTTCAGATACATTTGCGAGACCTTTGTGAACTTAAAGTGTCATCGCAGAACTGTCTTACTCAACGTTCTTTCGTTCTCTCGGGTGTCTGCTTAGTTGACAGTCAGGGCTAACTCCAACTCTTATATTTCCCTTCCTTCAAGAAGATCTCTTTGATTATCTACGTCGATTTGCAAACTTTGTGAATAGATTCGCGAATTTGAGAGGGTGTCTATGCAAGCGGTGTATCACCACAAATGATTGAGATTGGGAACGGATTTGAGAGCGCTAAGTATTTTTCAATCTTTTGTGATGCTAGAAGTCAAGACTATTTGCAAGTAAATTAGAGGAAGCAATGCCTCACTTTAGCGGGTGAGTCTCTATCAAGGACCATGGCTCATCCGTACAGCCTGGGACAGCTATTCATGGCACAGTTGAATTCTTGGTTGGTGGAGAGAAGCGAGCAAATGGTGAATGACTCTTAAAAGAGAGTATCTGCCACTGCACAGCAGTCCAGGAGAAGAGAATACTTGAAAATATCTTGAAGAATCTCGGCAGGAAATCGAGTTTGAGAACCTTGATTAGTTGTTACTACTAGTGTCACAATCATTATGAGAATGGATAGAAGAATCAAGGTACGTACCCAAAGCATTTGGTTCACTGGATTCAGCCATAATCGCCAGAGTTTGAGCAAACAAGAAGACGCAAAGGAGGAGTGGCAGTGGCAATAGACTCATCCACACAAAGCCAACTTGAGGAGCACACACGATCATGATGTGCTGATCCGTTGATGTGCAGGTAGCAAACTAGGGCGCTCCAACAACCACCCTATGACATCACTCTGATCATACATCATGTTTGATATGGGTCTGATATAAGCCACCTGTCGTGATGGGGCTGGGCCCAGCTTGGCAATGTTATTCAGTCTCAGTGCTTGGCCCAGCTGGGTATCACTTCCCAGCTGGGCCAAGTGCCTTATCCGTCATGTCACCTTCCCAGCTGGGCCAAGTGCCTTATCTGTCATGTCACTGCCACCAGTTCAGCATAAAGGGCAAGCCCAGGATCTGCGCTCCGGAGCTGTTTGGAGACAGTGTTCCTTGCACGGACATATGGTATGATATACCAGGTCTGATGCGATATCATGCACTATTAAGTCCCAAACAAAGAAGAAAAATATGTTCCGGGTTAACGAGATGGTAGTCTCCCGTAGCCAGACTGACGATTTCTGCATGTTGTTACTTTAGTAAGAACACATTCATCAGTAGTCTGATTTCACGCGCACCCACCTTAGAGGTGATGAACATTTGTCCCAAATTAGGGCAATATTACTCAAAATGGATGGGGGCCTCATGCCCAAATGCGGTTTGTTTATTTTGCTTGGCAATGCGGGTAATTGAGTGGAAGTCGCAGATCGAGTCCACCACCAATGTTTAACCAGTTCCCTGCACTCCCAACTTCGAACCATCCAGTGCGCCACGGCACCCTAGTTGACTTGGGAGTCAATGCCGTCACACTGCAACCCAACAAGGGGAACCGTCGCAGGCGCCAATCTGTCAACGATGAGAATTCCGCTGCTGCCTTGCTGTCCACTAGCTCGAAAAGGACAAAGCTTTATCACACCCACGCCTTCCTCGCTTCCCCTCAACCACCACTTACTCCTACCCCCGTAACCACAATCCCTGTATTCTCGCTGATGCCAATGCCAGCACCAATACCGAGTGCAGGGGCCGGTGGTGATTCCCGTGGCTGCACCCTGCAGTCTTGTCCCTGCCGATGTCATCACGGCACCTCACGGCCCTCGAGAGCGCTGCCTCGAAACTGGAGGGCAAAGATCGCTCTTTTTTTCAAGCTTCTGGACGACCTCAATTGGTCCCTCTCAGACCTCATCTTCTATGGAGCCGATCACCTAGTCCCAACCAATTTTGGACAACCAAAATAGGCAGCACAGTTTTGACCCAATACCTTATTCCTCTTGTATAATTAGAGCATTTGGGTAAAGGAACAAGGGTACAAGAGCGATCCCTGAAATTCTCAAATATGAGAGAGATATAATATTTTGGCCAGACCGATTTGGCGCGCTTATGTAATATTGATAAGATAAGATATCTAGGCATCGAATTGACAAGCTATGGTCTCCGGAACACGTCGATGGGAAGTGTACTTGCGAGAACTGAATTTTTTCACCTGAAATTGGGCAGATTTCGCATCTAACCCTGACCTGTAGGCCTCCATCCATCTGATCATCCAGTGTTCCCATTTTCGGATTGTCGAGAGCTGGACAGAATGTAGAGCTGGAAGCATGTTGCTCTTCAATCCATCAAACGTGTAATCGCAGTTTTCCCGCAGATACCGTTTGACAGCTCCCCAGAAAAACTCAATAAAATTGAGTTCACAGTGAAACTTTGGCAGAAAGATGCAGAGATGACCCAACTCCTCGATGGTCTCCTGAACAAGTGATTTTTGAGCTTGAAAGTCGGGTTGAAGTTCAAGAATCCGTTTGGCGCAGCACGCTGTGGCTTCGATATTGCATTTCTCCTTGCAGTGCATAAGGAGACCAGGCTTCCATAATCCACGCTCAATAAGAACGTGTTTCATACCCTTTGCTTCATTTGGAAATTGAGGGTGATCAGCCGGAAAGACCATCTCCTGCTCGATGCGCTGGCCATCTCGGAGGAACCAGCCATTACGGAGCTTTGCTTGTTTTCCTCCAGGGTTGAGATTCATCCTAGACACAAGCAATGCATCTTGAGAATATGCTGAGTGCCCTTGAGAATTATCAACCATAATCAAGGCCTGATACCCTGGTCCATGTGCACGCTCAAAAGCAGGAATGATTTTTTCACGAAGCTTAAGAATGAAACATCAATATTAACAGAGCCTTTCTGAATTCGTTACAAAGATTCCTCTACCTGCTTGACAAAAAGCTCCCCAGTCCAGTATCCATCATAATTCTTCCCGTACTCGAGTGTTTGGCTGGCATCCTCAAGCCACCCAACAGTTGAGCAAATTACATCGCTTTGATGAAGTCCACGGCCCTGACCCTTCTTTCGCAAAGGCTGTTCCCCCTCAAGAACCCATCCCTTCCGCCTCCCATCATGCGCCTGCGCTGTCATTTCATCATGTGCGACAAGAACCAATTTCCTCTGACCATCCCGTTCCTTCTCCAGCTCATTCTCCACATCTCCCACTTCATACTCCACCAACCAGGCCTGATGAGCTGCCATGAAAGGTAGGAAGACCTTCTGTCAATATTCCACCACATCTGGTCTCTCATGCCCATCATAATAGAGACCCTTCTTGTACTCGGTATACACAAACCCTTCCTTGCGAAGCCATTGACGCGCAGTAGCCAATGAAATGCCTTTTCCAGGCTTGAGCCCAATGCGCGGAAATAACTCGAGTTCCATGTACCGCTTCAGTCCAGCAGGCATCTCGGGTTCGGTGATGTTTTGTAAGTACTTCTCAGCTTCCATGGGCACCATTTTGTTCTGACTTAATGCAACAAGGTCCGCTGGGTTGACAGCCCACTTGTTTGAACGAACGTACGATCGCAATTCAGCCCGCACAACCGGATCGTTGAGGAGTGTGAACGACTTGACGTGTCTCCCACGTGCTGACGTTGGCAGCTCCCTCTTCCCAACCCACACCTTGACCCACTGCCGCAACACCCGACCTCCATATTCAGTTCCGAATCCCTGCCCTTCAGCCGCCCGACGAGATGCATCCATCAACTTCCTCCCATTCTTCACCATCATTACCAAGCAGCTTTGAATTGCACGAGCGCGGTGAGCTTGCAACCCGCTCACCCCACCCTCAAGAACCTTCTTCGACCTCAACACCTTTTCCAAGTCCTTCAGCGCGGCAGCAAGTTTGGCCAGCTTCTCCTTCTTTGCTCGTTCCCGTGCAGCACGAACAGGAATTTCAAGACGACGGCACTTCAGAGGGGGAGGGGCCTGGACTGGGAAGATGTCGATATCGGCAAAAGAGGGAATGTCTGCTGGCATCGAGGGCTCGTTTGCTGGCATCGAGGGCATGTTTGTGGGCATCGAAGGTGTGTCATCCATCTCTGACTCCGATTCCAAACCTGATTCTTCACCAGAAAGAGCGTACCCCTGCGCAGTTGCATCGTCTATTTCGATATCTGACGCGTATCCCATAAATATCTCGTCGGTGTCGATGCCTGCCGCTGCTGGCATTTCTCGGTAGTGGCCAACAATGGAACTCGAGTCCGAAAGGGAGATGAGACTGGGCATGCTCCCAGGAAGTTGGTGAGGGTCATCGAGAACCATCGTCGATGACCCTTCAGCAAGATCTGCCTCAGATCTTGCTGCAACACGCACTCCACGAGTAACAAAGTTGCGCATGAAGGACGCAGATTTACTGCATGAAGCCAGTGAGTACACAAATGGATACTCCATGCAAAATTGAGGACTCACGACTTGCGCAGCTCTTTATCCTCTTTCTCCTTGTCACGAAGATTCTTATCACGTCGTTGCTTGGTGCGCTTGGACGATCCTGTGTTAACGCCACTTCGCTGACGGTCCTCGGCCTTCTTCCACAGCTTAGTGGTGAACTCTTTTGCAGTCTTCATCAGCCTCTCAAAGACACCCATCTTCTTCAGCTCAACAATCTGGACCTCGAGCTCCCGGTTGGCTGCTCGGTGCAAATCATCCCCTTCCATCTCCGACACCTGGTCGTCTTCATCGCTGCACTCTGCGAGGTCCGAGTCCGTGTAGCAAAACTCGCTATCTGAAGAGAGCTCGTGGTTCACGGTCCCATCCCAATTGCAAGTTTCTGTCGGCTCATCGTTCAATTTCTTGGTGGTCTGGGTTTGGAGAGGGGTTACGACATTGTTGTCTCTTTCGAGTCGAGCACGTCGAGCGTGGGCGGCAGCGTTGATTTTGGACTGTTTCTTGCGAGGCATGGAGAAGCGATGTAACTTTGAGCAGAGATAGAGATTGTGCTACGTATCTACCCCAAAAATTGCAAAAAAAAANTCATATGTATCCACGTCGGTCCCAAGGACTGCTGGCGGGCCTATCGGCCCGCCCCTCAGAACTGTTGTCCCCCCAGGATGGCGCCTGTCCAAAGTTGGTTGGGACTAGGTGATCGGCTCCATATCTGTTCAGGCCTCCCCAGCCCGATGATGTCACAACAACGCACGACCACAGCCACGCAAAAGCAGTGTCTCGGTTCCTGCAGGGAGGCAATTTCATTCCATTTGGGCAGCTGTTAGATTTCCTCTACAGAAGCTACGATGGTCGGGAGTCGACAAGCACCTATGCGGAAACCGACACTTTCTCCCTCAGCATTGACTATCGCACGATCCACGCTGTTCGCCCCGCACTGTTGTCTTTTGCCGCCCAGAAAACTCAGCAAGAGTTTGTTCGAGAAGCCAAGAAGGCCACCGGGCGCCTTGGAGGTTTGCGTGTTACGGCGAAGAACAAGGGCATGGGGAAAGGAGAGCGGGAGGATGTTGGCGCGATCACAGTGACCCGCGTGAAGGAGCTGCTGCAAGAGCATCAGCCACTTTCATTTGCAATGCTCTCGGCCATCGCCACTGGGAGGAACCCTCACACAAATCGCCGGCCCCCCGAGTTGGTACGTCTGACAATACATTTTCTGCTTTTGGTGGCTAATCCTCGCCAAGGTTGTCACCCATGCCCTCTCTTCACTCAACTTTGCTCGGAACAACGAAGCCCGCCTTCTGCCTCTTGCATGGGGCATTCTCTCATTTGCCCATTCCATCCCTGCCAATATCATGGCGTACAGCTGTCGTGTCGCAGAGATGCCTGCCTACCGCACCATCTCAGACTTTGTGAAAGGTCTTGGGGCTCAAGAGTCTGCAAAGCTTTTCAAGCTTGGGCGGGATCGCAAGAAAGCAGGGTTTCTCCAGTTCGACAACGTCCAGAACTACTTGCAACAGCAGGATCATCGAATCGGGTGCACAAATCATCTGAACATCGGGTTAGCTGCCACCCATTGCGAGCTGGATGGGATCGACATTGATGGTTCATTGGATGTCAAAGAAAATCGCAAGCTTTCTATCAAAAATGACCGCCGCTTGCTTACTGTCGACGATTTCCTCTCATTCATCAATCAACGCCACTCAATACAGTCTTCTCCCTTCATTGGCTCCGTGTATTGGTTGACTATGTACCTCAATTAAACTCCTTTCAATCCGACGTATCCAAACTCTTCAGAGATAAGGCTGAACGGATCCAGCTGAAGGCCGAGCAGACCAGGGTTCATCCTCTCCGGACAACCGCTAAGAATGAAACAATCACCACCAAGCTGAAGGATGCATTGCTGGATTTTTTCGGTCAAATTGGGCAGCGAGAGGGAGACTACAATAATTGGGTCCTTTTGGTTGGCAGCAATGGGCTCACATACCAGAAAATGATTGAGCTTCAACGCTATCTCCAGTTCCACCCCAATCCTTTCCAGAGTTTTGAGCTAGTCCGGCCGATTCTCGCAGTTTGGCACACCGCATGGACCGACCTCAGTCGTCTGGTGGAAGAACATTGGGGCTCGCTGCTTGATCCAGATCCGTCGTCGTTGGGCCACAGCGCTAGTCAGATGGGCATCTCGACGGCCCCGAACTTGAAGAAAGTTGACTACTACCTGACTGTTGACATGGTCAAGCTCGTACTCGAAACTAGGATGCTGGATTGCTGGCGGTGAGTGTTTGATGAACATTTTTTGCCTCAATGGGTGCTGAGGTGTGTTTATTTATCAGAATTCATTTCGGGTGCGAAGACCTTTTTCATTACTTCGAAAATCTGGCAACACTTCCGACGCTGTCTAATCTAGAAGAACTTGCCATGAAGCTTCACCTGGTCTTCTCGAGCACTCAGGCAATTCATCGAGCACTTCAAGATGTCACTATTGACGATACTTGGTCTTGCTTTGTTCCTGAGGGTACACCTTGGCCACACAGCCCAAACCATTTGGACATAAGGTCAAATACTCAAGGTCGTCATCCAAATGGTGATCGCGTTCTCTCAAACTCCATATCCTTTATGCGAGATGGTTTACTCTCCCAAGAGTTGTCGTTTGCTGTCGCTGAAGGTGATGTTGGACGTGTTTATGAGATCTTGAAGGTGCGTGTCCATTTTCAGGGAACACAATTTATTGAATTCACATTCTCTTCTGTAAGGTCCTTCTTTTCACATTTTCAGGGTCGTCACATACAAAATACTCAACATATCTCCTGGAAACAATCACCCAGCTAGAACGAGAGTCTACCCCGAAACTTCGGGAGACAACTCTGCGTGCCACCCTTGTCAACCTATCTGGACGACCCGGTGGATTCAGTGCGGCCGACATAATGCAAGAATATTTCAACCGTCTGCTTGAGGCAATTGTCAAAAAGAAAGGGGTTGCATATGGCGACTCGTTCATCAAAGATGCCATCATGCCGAATCTTCACCACTTTGCACACATCAAGCTTGACATGCGATGTGGGGTCGGGCTTGCCCAGTGTTCCGGCAAACACCACTCACCTCATCAAAGGCCCGAGGTACCAAACTTGCTTGCATCTCACTGGAAACATGAGCTGCACAAGCGTCGAGGAGGGCGTGTCTACGAAGATGTCAATAGAGACTGTTTCGATTGTGGAGTAGACAAGCTGGCAGGGGGTAAGCTGAAGCAGTGGTCCCATGAAACTACCCTCTCACGAAATATATTGCGGACATGTGCTGAGAAGGCTACACCAGCAGCAGGTTCTGGATATGTTGAACCCCAACCAGATGAAGATGCTGAGGACGAGGAGGAGATTTCGGAGCCAGGGACTCAAACAATGGGTTTTGCCGAGGTTGTGGATGGACGGCTTTACATTGATCTGGTAGATCCTCACCACTTTGTTGAAGAGACGGAGAAACTGTTTCAACGTGAGGAAGAAGAGGAATCAGAGTATGATGATTGATCTATAGTAGTTATCTATGATATAAACCAACAACACCATATTAAAATTACTGTGTGACTAGCTGAATAGATGATGGCCCCGACTCCCCACACCAAAGGCCTCTGTGTTGACTGAACATGCAATTCACCATCTCCTTCCTCAATAACTTGCACCTGAGGAATGCCAGCACTTTCAGACTCCTCTTCTGATGATTCTTCTTCTTCTGCTCGATATAGTCTAGCCTGAGGATTGTCGTGCATTCCTGCCTGTTTTCCTGCCCGCTTTGCATCTCAAAGTCGTTGAAATTCTTCCCGCAATATTCTACACTGAGTAGCCAATAGATTATGCTCTGTATCAGTGAGACGATTGACGGAAATTACTCGTCAAACATCTTCAGCACTGTGGATCAAATAGATGTTGTTGATGAGGGCGGTCATTGCATCAGTGGGAAGGTAGGCACTTGGGGGCGTGAACGAACTTGACATTGAATCGCTTTGGGAGAGTTTCGTGAAGAGGTTGGTTCGAAGGGTTTGGAATTGGTCAATCGCAAGTTGCCGCATTGCTTTGGTAAGTCCCTCTCCTCGCTTTGCCTGGGGGCGACGTGACCGTGAAGTGCGAGTTTCAGGCACATTAGAGTCTTCAGGCTGACACCCACTACAGATGCAGATATTGTTGGAGTTGAGACTCGGCATTGCTGAGCAACGAGGACAAGTGCAAGGTTCTTTGTTGACAGGATTGTTGTATTGTTTGTTGATGTTGTCAGGATAGCACTTGGCGAGAAGGAAGTCGGATATGCTGTGGTCCATTGTTACAGATGGTTTCAATTTTGCACCGGGATTGAGATGGGAAACCAGTGGCTTGTTGCTTGCCTCGGAATGGTCTAGCACGTGTTGTGCATTGTCCATGGCCTTCCGAGAATAGTACAGAAAGGTGCGTGGGTGCTTGACAAGGTGGTGGTTGCGGCCTACTCGCCCGATCTTCTGAAGGAATTCATCAAGATCGTCAGGCTCTCCAAGGATGATGGCATCTTGAGTATGCTGACTGTCCCAGCCAACACTTAGAGTGTCAGTGGCAATTGTCACTGTTGCTTCAGGATTGTTGTTGAGGAATTCAAGGGTTTGAATGTTGAATGAGGGCCAGTTGAGCAAGTTGAACAGGCGGATTCTCTTCTCCATGTCTTTCTGTCCTTTTTTCTTTGCTAGCCCGTGAAGGTAAGCAGCACATTGGAATCCATTTGCAATTGTCTTGCAGAAAATAAAAGTGTTCTTCTTCTCGTCCAAAATCCAGTCGAGCTCCGAGAACGTAAATGATGTAAGTCCTGACTTCAGCGGCCGCAAGATGATTTGAATGTCTCGTCGTAGATTGGATCGTTGAATTAAATGGTAGGCTCCCTCTTCAAGTGCTAATACCTTGCTGATTGTTGCCTTCGGAGCCCCTTCACGCAATGTAGCTGTTGTGGCGATCAAGGGGATGAACCTTTGATTGGATGTGGATAGTCAGACTCGAATGTGGCCAATTTGTCTGAATGCCGGATGGAAGTGGCAACCCCAGACGTAGATCAAATGAATTTCATTGCGTCCGAGACGACAGACGCGGCAAGTGAAATCAGGGTTGTCAATTAAAGCTTGGAATTCTCAACTGACAAGCTCTTCGGGGGAAATGAGGATTATTGAGTGCTTAGTTTGGCATTCGACCCAAAGATCTTGTCTGGCTTTCTGAGCCTCGGCGCAAGTGTCGGAGTTGATGACAACAACATTGAGCCCGAGCTCGGACATTGCTCCTCTCTGGTCATAAATTTATAAGTAAATTTATGAATAATACAAGGCCGTGACCCACCATATCTTGCTGAAGAGCTTTGGTTGGGAGAACCATGAGCATTGCAGGGTTTCTCGGGAATTGAACCCCATGCCCAATCGCCGGATTCTCCGAGAGAGCTTTGATAGCAATCATGAGGAAGGAACAGAACCCTGATTTTCCAGCTCCAGTTGCCATTGTTGCAAGAACGTCATTTCCGTCAAGGGAAGTGCATATTCCTTCTAGCTGATATGTGTGCGGAACAATCGGTTTGGCTTCGTTGGCGGCGAGAATATTGCACACGAGAGATCAACCTTCCGGAGAGCTAAACTTGAATTTCTTGTTCTGTAGCAAGGCTGCCATGGTGTGTAGTGGAAAACATGTTAATTCGCTGATATACAGGAGTATAGGGGTACGCTGTGGTCTCTATGATACAATTTTAGGGGCGACTCATCAGAAGCAGTCGCACCAATTAATGGATGCGTCAGGTTTGTTTGGGCTTCATCAAAGTTACACATGATGTTCATTTTTGATGAATGGCCATCACCTCTAAGGGTGGCCAATGTGAAAACAGACTAACGAGATGGCATTTCAGAGAATAATACAAGCATGGTACAAATGAATTAGATGTTTACATGAAATGGACATCACTTCCCTTCAGTTTGAGTATGCCTCAGACCCTGTCAAACATTGTCTGTCCTATCTTGATTATATATCGCTCGGTTGACAGCATGCAGGGTCTCATCGGTCATCCCCCTGATTTGAAGGAGATTGTAGTAGTGGACATGGACCTGGTTCCAAATCCACTGTAAATCACGGAGGTGGTCCTTGAGGAACTGCCTAGAAATGACGATTGCGTCAAGGGTTCGCAAGTCCCAAGAATACATCTCTTCAAATTCAGACAAATGTACCAACGTCGACGCCTCTGGCTGTGCTGGTGAAGTAGAGGGGGCCGGATCCTGACATAACTTCAACACTGAGGTCTTGAAACGGGCAAACAAGTCTTCACTGCCTAGAGTGGGAGTCCCCAGGGGGATACTGGTTGGGTCAGGTGTGGTAGGAGCACGAAGTGGCAGGGGCCCGGTGGTTTGTGAATGCGGATTGGCCATCCCTGTCGCAGTAATACCCACTGGGGTGCTCACCTTTTGTTCTACAATGGGTGCAGCTGGGGGTGGAGCGTGTACCGGCGATTGGATGGAATGAATGTCTTTCGGTGGGATGGATGAGGCTGTCAAAACCGGAGTGTGAGTCACAAAGAGACTGAGAAATAAAGAAAAGACTGATGCTTAGTAAAGCCGCTCCCCAGAAGATGTTTGCGGGTGCTCCCTGTCCCGGGTAGTGGCCCTGCCCCAAACGGCCCAAAGCCAAACGGTCTGATGTTTTCATAGACCGGCTCTACAACACGGTGAAAGTGAGACTGAGTATCAAAGACCAAGGTCAGGGAAACTGATGTACCTTTCCCTTTCGATGAATGATGGATCGTAGACATCCCCGGCTCATTGAGGGCAAATGGCCTTGGGGGTACTGGCTCTAGCCACAGAAAAATAAGTCTTAGCACCATAGACTAACATGGGGATAGCAACATACCTTTCCCTTTTGATGTATGACCTAAGCCCTCCGGGTTGCCAAAGTCAAACGGTTTGACAGCTGAATGAACCAGGCACGGCCACGATAAAGGTGTGAGTATCAGAAACCGAGGTGGGAACAATGACTTACCTTTCCCTTCTTGCCCTTTAGATGTATGGCTGGTGCCGGGCATGCCCATGTTGCCAGATACGGTGGTGTCTAAGGAGAAAATGAGCTAAGAGAGCCTCACCGATTCCCCAAATGCAACGGACCTTTACAAGTCTGACCGGTCATTTCCTCACCAGCCTTGCCCATCACAATATCCCCTGCAAGATTGTAATCAGTAAGGAAGGCATTGCACAAGAAAAACACGAACCATTGTTCCCATCATCACTATGGATCTCGATGATCTCTTCTTCCTTGGCAGCAGCAAGCCGAACTTCGACCTCACCAGATGTACTGGTGAGATCAATGACATTGGGACCGTGGGGAGTCAAATTTCCTTCTCAATCGGGACGATCAATGGAGGACAAGCTGGTCTTTTTGTCGTCGTCTAGAAGGTGATTGTTTCAGATGACTCAGGATTGAACAGAAGAAAAAGAGTACCATTCAAATTCAAGAAATTTGAGGGAAGACCAGCACGCACTGAATCTTCGGAATCGGAATCACAGGTAGAAGAATCCATATAGGAAGATGGGAAGTCAGGAGGGGGTGAACAATGAGATGAGATATAAGTACCAGCTTCACAAGCAATCTCATGTTGAAAAGACCGGGATCACTGCGACAATAGTCCGGGAACACTGCCACCCAATAACGACTGATAAGTGTGGCAGAAGTACCGACAGCAAAGCGCACCGTGTTCAACACCTTCTCCCTCTGTGCAACTTCGACACTGCTGTTTTTCATATTTCTGAGCCAAGGATGTCAGAAACGGGTGCAACCAACCAATCTCTCACGTGCAAGGAACCTTGTCTCCTGCTGGATCACCTTACACCTGAGGAAGTGTGATACCACAATGAACAGCTCATAGCTAAGCTTGACACGATCCTCCAGGAGGCGCCGACGTTTGCACCAGATCCAGCTTTACTCGCGGAGAAGTGAAAACTGCTGATCGACAAATCGGTATGTGATTTAATCGACTAAATAGGTAACGGTTAAACTGATTGTTGACCAGTTTGCAATTTTCTGGGGTGCACCTCAGGCAGGAGGAATTCGTGATTTCCAGCTAGGTCCTAGGATTGAAGAATGGATGAAGCTTTTTCAAAGCAACCCAGGACTCCGCAAGAAAAAGGGCATGCTCAACCTTGAATTCTTTTGAAAACCGCTGTTTGTATCCAAAGGCACTGTCATACCGACCACCATTCAACCTAACTGAGGTGAAATCGTGGAGGAGGGGGACTTGGGGAATGATGAGGTGAAGAGAGTTGACAATGGTAGAGTCGAAGGAGCTGATCGGATGGATGATGAGGAATGGGTGGATGAGGATGGGGATCATGAGATTGAGGGAGACGGGAGCGACAATGAAGATGAGAGTAGTGAAAGTGGGTCTGAAGGGGAACCCGGCAGGGATGGACATGGAGGTGACAGGTCTGGAAGAGAATATGGATGTGGACAAGGATGCCTCCAACACTGGCAATTCGACAAGTTCGAGAAAGAGAAAGACCGCTCAGAATCGGTCTGATGAAGAGATGGACCCACGAGACCCGAACATTCCCCCTTTGAAACGGGTGAAACTCTTACGACCCAAATTTCCCTTACCTGAGGCAGACCCACGGAAATCATGGCCTGAGGACGACACTTTGAACTATCCCGTCCTGATAACCCCATGCATCAGATGCATCAAGAGTAAAACTGTTTGCTATGAGGTGAAGCCGGACACCACATGTGCAATGTGTCGTCGGCACAAGATCAAATGTGACCTATCCAAGAACCCCACCAATTGTGGGCAGAAAGTGGTAAAAGTAGTGGTGGTTGGAAAAGGGTCTGCAGAGCATGGGGTGTTGGGTAAGGGAAAAAATGGGCGAACCGAGAAGGGGAATTCACTGACTCCAACGTCTCCTGCGTCTAGGAAGGAGACAAGGCGGCCACAGAAGAAAGTCACTGGCAAGATGAACCACAATGAAATTGAGAAGGACGGACGAAGTGAGTCTCACCAAGCTGGACAGAGCAGAAAGGCTGGTAACATCATTCAGGACCTCAATGTCACACCAAAAGCACGTCGACGGACTGGGAGGGGTACTGAGGAGGAGGACCAGTCATTGACGCGCCTTAACAATGCTGACTCAGATGACTCCTCGGAAGAGAGTGGCGTGGGACCCAGCAACGGCAGCTCAGACACAGTGCGTGACTGTTCCAGTTTCACCTAGTCTCCTTATGAAGAATTGACTCTCTATTCGATGCGGGGATTCAAGGTGACTGATAATCTGCAGAGAGGACCGGATGACAGGGTCATTTTACTGAGGAGGGGAGCAAATCCACGACCGACTGTGAATCTTGACGAAATGTCTCACGAAGACCTAGTGGCAGAGATCCATGGACTTCTAGGATGGGGCCTGGAGTTGGAGACTCAGATGGCCAATCTGCAAGGGACGGTGGACACTGTATCCAGACAATTCAACGGTCTCACCATGATTTGTCAAAGTGTCGCAAAGCATGATTGGACAATCCAAAGCATCCAGAAGAAGTTAATGGAGATTGAGGGCACAGAGAAGGTGACCACCAAAAGGCTAAACAAAATGATGAAACAAATGGAACAACTTGAAGGCTTGGGTATCTGGAGGGAGGGAGGTGGGGACAGTCGTGATGGGAGGACAGACGAAGTGAAGCAACAGGGAGAGCAGATTGAAGCTCTACAGTTGCAGGTGTCTGCACTGCAAGAGCACTGGGCGAATGGGTCTGGAAAGGCGTCAGAGGCTGGCCAGCACAGTCAGGTCGAGCTACGGACATTTTTCAAGTGGCAAGAGCAAAGCCTGACAACCCTCCGCAAGGAAATATTTGGTCATTTCAGTACCCTCTTGGGAACTGTGGTGCAGGGCTACCAGAGCCAGGTTGCCTTGCTAAGTCATATCGGCACACTTACGGCGGATCCTTTGGATATGCCACTACCGCCCTTACCTGCTGGAATCGCCTCGCTTGTCTCAATCCCCTCATCATGCTCTGAAACACCTAGTGTGGAAACGAGCGCTTCAGCAAGGCCCACGGCTCCAGTGCCACCTCCGATTGATCCTGCCACACTGGCGGATTTATCTGTATTGACCGCTCTTCCCCCTTTATTTAAGAAGTCCTCGATGGAACAGTAGCTCCCTTTCTCGTCTGTCAAATTTATTTCTAATTACTGTGCACTTACAAATAATTGTTCCATCAAGCATGAGAATGTGGTACGCCTCAAAGCGGGCGGGTGCTTTTTGTCGGTTATCCATTCAAAGGAAGGTCTGCATGAGCCGTATGGGGCGTCGCTTGCCATGTCTGTACTCAGATCACTGGTGAAAAGTCCGGATGGTGCCAACTGTGTGTGTACGCTATAACAAGTGGGTAATGAAGTGCACTTCCGTTCATGGCTTTAGAACCGATCTGATATATGAATCTATGCAGAAATAAGGACTTAGACCTAACCCCACACATTCGGTCAATCCTTCGGTACTTGTATTACTGAGTGAATGTCCATATATCTCGGTCAAGGATGGGAACCGACCTGGGTACTCAGGTCACTGAGTGAGGAGTCCGGATGGCTCTCAACTGGTGTCTGTAAACTACAACAGGTGGGTGATGAAGCACCTGTTTGTTCGTGGCTGTATAACTGATCTGATCTGTGAATAAGTACTTAGACCATACCCAAGACATTCGGTCAATCCTTTGGTACTTGTATTACTGAGTGAATGTCTGTAGCTCTTGGTCAAGGATGGGATCCGACCTGGGTACTCAGATCACCGAGTGAGGAGTCCGGATGGCTCTTGACTCTGTGTCTGTGCTACAACAAGTGGGTGACAAAGCACGCGTGTGTTCGTGGCCGTATAACTGAGCTGATATCTGAATATAAGTACTTAGACCGTCCCCTACATACTCGGTCAATGCTTTGGTACTTGCATCACCGAGTGATTGTCCATACCGTTGTTTGGTCCAGAATGAGAACCGAGCTGTGTAGTCAGATCACTGAGTGAGGAGTCCAGATGGCTCTTGACTGTGTCTGTATGCTACGACAAGTGGGTGATGAAGTGGGCGTGTGTTCGTGGCCGTATAACTGATCTGATATCTGAATATAAGTAATTAGACCGTACCCCACATACTCAGTCAATGCTTCGGTACTTACATCACCAACTGATTGTCCGTATCATTCGGTCAAGGATGAGATCTAGGACCGACCTGTGTACTCAGATCACGGAGTGAAGAGTCTGGACGGCTCTTGACTGTGTTTGTACGCTACAACAAGTGGGTGATGAAGCACGTTGATGCGCCGCCTGCGCGAACACCCTATAAAATTTGCGAACTTGCTCTTAATGTTTGTGAACCGACTTGTGCATACAGAAGATCTTCGTGAAGTGGGAAACTATAGAGTTGGAGCTTTCCCTGGTTGCCAACTAAGCAGACTACCTAGCAAGAGACAAGACAGACGAGTAAGACGGTTCTACAACGGTACTTTAAGTTCGTGAAGACCTTGTGAACGTATCTGAAACAGCTACAAGTAGAATCAAAGCTACCTGATATGCCTGACCTGGTGAGGGATGATATCAGCGGGAGTCATGCGTATTACAAGGGAATTCGCCCTGACATTGCTAAGCGGAAGTCTTCGTGAAGTAGCCGATGGCTTCGAGAACCTGATTGTCGATCCGCTAAGTCAACAAGCGCTGACCTTACTCTTTTGGGAGGTATCAACGTTAATTGATTCAGCTTCGGAAGGATCGTCCGATGTTCATGAACCCGAACGGAAAACCGGAAAGCACGACTAAAGCGTATAGGGTCAGCAACCCGAAGCTCGGTCAGCCTGTCCATAGCCAAGAGAAGGAAAGAGTCAGCAGAGG
>JANBPK010000865.1:0-108970 GCA_027579435.1 Candolleomyces eurysporus | reverse complement strand
GTATGTTTGCACCCTTTTGGCGCTTGAATCAGAGGTGTCAGTGTGCATCGCCTTCCCAGCTCTCGATAGTCATCCAATACGAGGGATGAGGCCTGGCGGGGGTCAGGAACACGAGGTATGTTCGCACCCCTTCAGCGCTTGGAGGGAAGGAGCAGAGGTGTCGGAGCGCATCGCCGTTCGGTAAAGGACGGTTACTTACGTAAACCCTCGTCAAGCACCTGACGTAAACATATCGGATGACTATCGCAGAGTCTTGCCCTTTCAAATTTCAAAATTTCAACTGCCGTGCGAAGCGGCCCATTGACCACAGGTCAAACAAGCGCCCCCACTTGCATGCCGTGCATCGTGCAAGCCTAATAATTCGCACCGCTGATATCGGCGCTGAAAATGAGGATGAAATTTAGAAAGTACAAGTACATGGAAGCCGACTTGACTTATGGACGGATGATTCAACAGAGGAGATACCCGATATTAGGAAGACTTTGGATGTTGTTGAGTATTTGCAGGAGAGAAGGTGAGTAAAGTTCTTCTCCTTNCCCCCTCTCGGCCGACTTTTGTTTTCTGGGAATTCTAGAACTCTAACCGCATATGATCGTGATCAAGTTCGCAGGAAGGCAGATCGAACCGCGTGGAAGACGGCGAAGAAGAAGGAGAAGACTTCAAACCCTGAACCGATAACCACAACATAAGAGCTCAACACGTCGAAATGCGATTCGTGGAAAACGACTTGAAAGCGTCTACCTATGGCTAGGGTTGTGTATTCCCACCGCCCTTTTCCTTTTCCCATTTTCTCTCCTTTCCTTCATAGATTATTCTTTGCGTATTATTTCAACGTAGTGCTCCCATAAAAGCTCCCTCAACCCAATCCCTCTTTAAAAACCCACCTAGAAGCCGCCCAACAAAACCCTAAAACACGATCGAGGACTTCGAATTTCTACGGGAGCAGCTAACGATTGTGGAGGTGAACACGGCGAGGGTGTATAGCTGGGACGTCAGACGGAGAAAGGGAAATAAGGTCATTAGATCAGGAAGATGAGAGTAAGGAAAGTAGTAGCCTAGTAGGATTATCTGTTGCTTTTTGTGGTCTTTTTGACAATCGAATGCGTTGATCTTTTTCAATTTATTATTTGGGTATCTGCCGCGGGTGGTTGTTTTGGCTTCTATCTCACTCGTCCTCCACCAATAGGCCCACATCAGCTCGTAGAACGAGTTCCATTGGTGCAAAACGAATCGTAAAATACGTGGAGTCCCGAAGCTTGAGCGAAGTCAGATAAGTATTTACCCAAAAGAAAATCACCACAACGTGAACCACCTAGTGCACGTGAGGATCCCAAACCTACAGACTCCTACTTCCCAAAGCCCAAGATCGAACCTCTCTTCGAGTTCGGCCTGGACTCGGACTCCTTCGAATCGTTCCCACCAGCACCCTCGCTGGCTCCTCCACCAGAAGGGTCCAAATCCGAGTTCCTGGACCTCCACTTAAAGAGCGAGGTCATCCTACCGCTCCGCTTCTTGCCCTTTTCCTTTTCTTTCCCCTTTGAAGACCCTGTCGATGATTCGGTGACCTGCGAGAGGCCGCTGCTGCTTGCTGTACCAGTGTTCGCGGGAGCAAGAAAACTAGTGGCATCATCCTGTTCCTGGTTCTGAGGCTCGTTTGTCATGATCACCGGCAACGGTGACGACTCCGCTACAGAAGCTGGTACCGGCGGTATGGAAGCTGGAGCCGGTGCGAGTTCTGGTGAAGGCGTGGGTGTTTGTCCCGCACTTGTGAGTGGTGCAGGAGCCGGGACAGGAGCAGATGTAGGTGCGTGAGGGGCAGGAGGGCTCGTCTCTTCCTCCCCACCCCGCTCATAACGCGACGGCCAAGCCCCCCCTCCCCTATGCTGTTCTGGAGGGGACCGGAGATAAGGGGGCGGTGCCCCATTTGAATTTGAGTTCCCTTGTTGGTAGTACCCGTTCGTCGACTCCGACCGGGAGTAAGACTGAGCTTGACGAGGTGATGCTGATGCGGATAACCCGTGCGTAGCAGAGTATCCGGTGTAGCCATTCGATGAAGGCGGGTACCCTTCATACTGCTCATTAGATGTATAGTGATGGCGCTGCCCTTGAGACGAATGCCGCTGACTTCCAGCTCCTCCACCTTAAGAGTCGAGTTGAGTCGAGTTGAAATATCCCAAAAGGAAGGAAAAAAGGAAGGAGAAAAATCCATTTAACTGCATGTCCATAAGCAGAAAGAGTTGAGACGAAGACCTACTTCGAGACGAAGCATGGTGCGCCTCATGCGGTCGGGCAGGCCTCTGGCGCTGTTCGTGTGCAGGTTCAGAATGCATCTGTACTATAGCTGTATTCGTGGGGAATGACGATGATGAGCCCGGGTTAGCTTGGATGTAGAGCAGTCCAACTCACCTGGATCCGACATCGCTCCTTGGTTATAGTGCACAATCGTTGGAGATCCATCTGCATTCCCTGTATACGCAGAGGTGCATTATCAGAACTAGCATCATGCGGGTTGGGAATGAGGCGAACGTACCATAAAAAATTGGGTTGCTATGATGCGATCCAGGATGATATGTATTGTTATTCGAGACCGATATCCCTCCTGTCTGAATATTCCGTGTGCCTGTATCAGTTTCGACACCTCTCGGCCCTCCAGGAGCGTTTGCGAGGAAGTTTGTCGTGGAAACGTTTGGCGTGGTTGACATGAGTCACTTGAGAGTCCGTTTCTCGCTCTAGCTGTGCCAGAGCTAGTCGCACAGCTGTAAGTAAGGAGCAATGTGCACCTATTAGTGAATGGACGAACCTTTCAGAAGGGAGGATGGAAGGATGATGGGCGCTTAAAAACTAGGTAGCAACGTTGCCAACACTGGTCAAGATCTATGAGGTCCTAGAATCTGAATTTATACAGAAGCGCTACGGCCTCGGGTTTTGGTTCACGGCAATCAAACGGAATTTGAATGAGAAACGTGCTTTCGGAATCTTGGTTCATTGCGTTCGATTTCGACGAGCAGTCCGTTAGCTGTAGGTTAGAAACGAGAGCCATTTTTAGAGTGAAAGGATTTCAAACACAGCTCTACAGTCTCTGAGGACAGCCTACTCGCTAATTGACACCCTTGAATCCTCCCCACATACAAGATGAAGAAACGAAGGTTCATATATCCCTATGAGCGGGGCCATCGAACGGGGTGAGCATCTTGCCTGGCGTGATGCCAGTGCCATAACTCGCAACTTCAAGGTGTCTATACGCTGCTCACTCCTTGCCGACTACTGGCACACGAACCACGCACAACGACCTTCAATGAAAGCTCGTTGTACATGGTTTTTGGTCTACAGGCTCTAGATCACCGTCAAGGGCATTGTAGCTGGGAGCCCGGTGTCACAGTCGCCTCGTGGTGGCTATAAGCCACTCACAAGCGGGTCCAAGATACACCGAAAAGTACGTCAGATACTGAGGTACCGCAGCGTATCCCAATCCCAATGTTCCTTTCAACTGCCTCCGAAATCGTATTGAAATATCGGTTCGATGTGCGTTATGTTTCAAAGATGAGAAGGGAGAAATGTCGTTGGCTGTCATTGAGTAATCACTCCCAATACAGATATTTTGGTGGTCGGAAGGATCTGAAGAGGGTAGAAGAAAAGAAGTAAAGGAAGAACGGGGAGGGGGAGAGAGGGGATCATCGATCAGGGTTACACGTGTTGCGAGTTCCCACGAGTCCGAAATTGGGTTTCGACACCCTGCCTTTATCCCGTTCTCCGTCCTTGCCGATTTGCTATGGAGATAACTGAATTATGGGAGTTTTAGTGCGAGCTCCTGAACAACTGATCTTTCTCGAGGTCCTCAAGTCAAACCATGAAATTGATTCCCGATATGATACACGATACGAACAGTCCAAAACCAACCAAAGAGTTTAAACTACTGGCCATGACTGTGGGGCGGTGGAAACTAGAAAGATGATGACGTTCAGCTGGTGCAGCCTCAGTCATACGAGCAGAACTTGTCGAAGCAGGGGCAGGCTCAGAGCCGAGTCTTCTTTCAGCATACCGCCCTTGGGCTTAGCAGGAGTCACGAAGGAAAGCCCTAGGAGAAGAACGCAAACCTATCCTATTTACGGACTGGAGAAAATGAAAAATCATTTGCTCAATAGGGAGCGACCCAGCTGACTCCCCGTTAGCACTGTTCACGGCGGGTCTCCTTGTGTCCTCGATCTAGTTTCAGCAAATGCGAAAGCGTCCTTAACGGCTCTTGGATCCCACTCGACTGAGGCTGAGGAACACCTTAAGAGGTGTAATCGGTGGTACGGGCGGTGCTTGGCTCGCGCTCGCCGAAAGGGTCCGCATTGTTGATTATAGCTCCTTGAGAATTGCTGCCACTCGAGTTGAATTGATCAGTCCCACCAGATATGTGGCCTATCAATGTCGAAGTGTTCGAGACTCACCTGTTTAAATAGTCTTAGGCCCCGTCCGAGTACTGGTTGTTGTTTAAATCATGAACTCGGCTCCGTTGGCAGTATCCTTCGGATTCTTGAAGTCGTGGGCACCAGCACATTAAGTTGGCGAGGTCTTGTTTGGCGTAGACATGAGTGGTAAAACTGGTGTAAGTAACGGTCCAAAAGCCGTACTGTGTCAACGATAGCAATGTTCGTGACGCTGTTTAAAAGTTGTCAATTTTGAGTGACAGATAAAGTGTAAGTTCCTTGCATCGAAGCGTTGACACCCGCAAGGTGACTTTGTCTGCACGAAATAACGGCGTTGGAAGGAATCAATGTGGGTGACAAGTCTGTTTCCGGCCCCGTGAAGGTACCTCGCCAGAACGATTGCCGGCATTTAACAGACCTCGGAAGTCTCTCGAGTGTGGGCGTGGGTGGGCGTGAAGCTTTCGACAGCTGTGAGCGTCGAGGTGAATTCACGTCCGGAAGGGTTTTTTTTTTTTCATTTGTGGCTGATCATGATAGTGCAAAATTTTCTGGTTGATTAAGAAAGAAGTGAACAAACCTAAACGAATCCCGAATAATCCTTCTTCGTAACTTCAAATGGCAGATTCTTCACGATTATCTTCGTCGTCCTCGCCTTCACCCCTGTGCCTTTCTCTGCACTCAAAGCACCTCTCTTCATCTCCTCCCTCTCCCTGCAAACTTCATGTTGGACCCAAGCCCATCGAGCACAAAAATCTGTATGCTCTTCAATACCGTCTTCGCTCCCTTCGGGTCTTTGGTTTCGTTTGCATCCAGGAAGTGAGGAAGGAAGTAAAGCGAAGGCCTAAATGAATTTTTCCTGGGTCGTTGGGAGCGAGAGATACTTAACGTAGAGCGTCGTCACCGCTGCACCTCCTCCCATCTGTCTCCCTTCCTCCCCCGTCTCTACTTNAATCCCCCGCCGCACCTTCAGGGATTTATCATCATCGTCTTCTCCAAAGTAGTCTCTCGTATTCTCCCATCCGCCTACACACCATGCTCCTCAACTCCTTCACCGCCTCTTCCGCTATGACGCACTCCATAACAGCAAATTGTCCCCGCAGTCGGCACGAGAACACGCCTTAGCTCCCCATGCGGTTCGAAGTGTTCGTGGATTCGGGGCTGGGAGGTTCTGCAGGGTATTCTTGACGAGGATCACTGTCAATTCGACGACGAGGGCCCGAGTTTGGGGACTGAAAGAGGATAAGACGACTCTATGCAACTTGAGGTACGTGTTCGTCTCCGTTAGGTCTACGAGGATGTGGATCTATCAAAGAAATGAGTCAAGATCGCTGTCATTATCATCGCCGAGTCNAAAAGGAGGGGAAAATGGAAGAGCCAGAAAAAGACCTCGGGCTGCGCTTTATGTAATAACCGCCTCGAGTCCTGACATCCCGACTCTAGGGTGATTTCTTCTTCAACACAACGCTATGAGCTGAAAGCTAGTATCATCCAGAGGTTCGGCGACAAAGCAAGTGGAAATACTCACGCAGTAAACGCTGCCAGCGTCAATTTCGAAGGTAGGTGCCGGCACCGGGTTCCAATCAGGAACGGCGGGGTCCAGTATTTTTAGCCCGGGGTGATCGGTAGGAGTCCTTGCGGGCGCTTCGAATGCGTCGCGCGGGTTTGTTGAGCATACGAATTCAACAATACGCTCAACGCTGAAGCGCAACTCGAAGAATGCGATAACGTCTACCTATGGCTAGTGGTGCTCAACACCCCCCTCCCCTACCCCCTTTCTCCTTCCCAAGCTAATGAAGTTAATTTCAATCTACGGTCACGTAATGCTCCCCGAACTCCCCAAGCCTAGCCCCGGAGAAGCCACGGAACGGAACCTCCAAAACACCGGACTTCGAAAAAAAAAAAAGGCAGCTGAAGATTATGGAGGTCAAGACGGCGAAGGTGTGTAAGTAGGACGCCAAATGGAGGAGGGAAAAGGAAGTCGCTGCGGAGGAGGAAAGGGAAAGGTGGTCGGTAGGAAGAGTAGGACGATAAAATGGAAAGTAGGAGGTAGGAACGTGTACTATGTGGTGCTTCTCCTTTTCAGTAACTGAATGCGCTGAGCGTTGATTTACTCTTCTTTGGCTCTCTCGTGATCGATGATCGAGATGGGTCCGTGCTCCACTGATAAGACCATCGAAGAAATGTTTAATTATTAGTGAGAAGCGAATCATCATAAACACAATCCAGTATATAAAATCGGGAAAAAATGCAATAAATAATCCAAGAAATCCATAACCTGGTACCAAACCTAGCCCCAGGAACTCTACTTCTTCCCGAATCTCGAGATCGAACTTCTCTTCGACTTGCGTTTGGACTCCTTCTCGTCCTGACTTGCACCCTCGGTACTCTCCCCTGATTCCGAGTTCGAGTGCTTGGACATTCCTTTGAAGAACGCAGACATCCAGCTACCCCTCTTCTTGCTCTTCTCCTTCTCCTTCTCCTTCTCCTTGTCTTTTCCCTTTTCTGAAGACCTTGTCGATGGTTCGGCGAGGTGCAAGTGGGGGCTGCCCCTTGATGTAACAGCGGGTGCAGGAACGGGACGGCTAGTGATAGCATCGTGTTCCTGGTGCTGGGGCTCGTTTATAACCGATGGTGGCAGCTCGGCTGCACCTGCCACGAGCAGCGCAGGTGCATGATGGCTGGGCAGGCTCGCTTCTTCTGCCAGGACCCCAACCTCCCTATCACTCCTGCTACCAGTGGCACTTCCTCTTCGGAACTCTCCCGTTGACTGCGGCAAAGACCCTTCTTCGTTGACGTCTTCGTGCTGTTCTTGCGGAAACCCGGGAGATTGGGGCGGCGTAAAGTAATACGACTCTTGCCTCTGGAATCGGGGAACCCTGTTTGAAGTTAATGAATCTGATCGAGAGTAGGATGCTCGTGAACTAGCGGCGTAAGCTTGATCCTGGCCCCGATAGGGCGAAGGCGGGGGTGAACCGTCCGTAGCAGAAGAAGGGGGAGGGTATTCGGTATAGCTATTTGGCGTTGAGTGTGGATACGCTTGCTGGTGCTGATCGTGAGGGTATTGGCCCTCTTGTGGATATTGTTGCCACTGTGGGTGCTGATGCTGATTTTGTGAGTGCCGCATGTAGCGAGAGTCGTATTGTGAATCTTGATACTGTGGGTCTTCGTATTGCGCGTCGTGTGTGTACTCCCCAGCTGTGTACTCTTCATATTGCTCACCATACGGCTGCTGGTAGTGCTGCCCTCGGGATGAATCACGCTGCTTGTGCTGCGTCGGATATTGCCAGGGTGCTGGTGGAGGGGAAGGTGGTGGAGATGGGTCCAGTCGATACCGTCCTGCTCCTCCGCCTTAGAGTCGCAGTGAAGGGGAGGGGGGGGGAACAGGGGAGAGTCTCAGCGATATGTCCATTAGCAGAAAGAGTTGGGACAAAACTTTACCGCCTCGGTATGAATGATGGTGCGGTTGATGAGGCCTGGGAGCAGGCCTCTGGCGCTGCTCATATGAGACTCGCGTCGCAGGTCCAAAATGTCTTCGTAGCAAAGCTGAATTCATGGAGCATTTAGAATGACGGCATTTAGAATGACGATGATGAGCCCGGGCTAGCTTGTAGATGGAGCACTCCAACTCACCTGGATCCGACATTGCCCCATGATTATAGTGCACAATCATTGGAGATCCATCTGCGTTCCCTATATACGCAGAGGTGCATCATCAGAAGTAGCGTAGAGCGAGATGGGAATGAGGTGAGCTCACCATAAAAAATCGGGTTACTATGCTGAGACCCTGGGTGATACGTATTATTGTTTGACACCGATATACCCCCCGTCTGAATATTCCGAGTGCTTTTATCGGTTTCGACGATTTTTAAGTCTCCAAAGGAAAAATCACGGGCGCCTGCGAGAACGTTTGTACGGGACACGTCTGGCGTGGTCGGCATTGAGTCTCTGGAGGACTCGGAGAATCGTTTTCTTGGTGAAAGCTGGGCTGGAATTAATTGAAGAGCTGTGGGTCCAAGTGAGTAACACGAGTACAACCAAGAACAGGGCAGACGTTTAAGTAGCGAGGACGGAGGATGCCGTGCAAACTGTAAAGATTACAATAGAACCTACCGCCTTTGTACCCCGTTTATTACACCGTGGGTGGAAATTACTTTGTTGTTGTGATGAGGCTGTTGCTAAAGACTATGCCCCAATCTTCTCTCAGCCATGTGGGGCTTCTCCACGAACATTGGGAGCGAACCTAGTTGCAGGCTGAACGAGTATGTGCTGGAACGACCGTAAGGCTCCCAGACGACCCGAATTCCGGTCCCGATGTCGCTTAGTGGTACACATCAGCGGCCATCAAGTTGGAGACTCGGCGGCTGGCAAAGTGTTCCGACTCGCACCGCAGATAGGAAATTTTGCAGGTTGTTACTAAGTCCAGGCTGATAGGCTTTTGTGGTCTTCGAATTCATTTCCACTGGAAACACATTATAATCGTCGGCCCATGTTTACAGCATGTCCATCAAAATGTTGATTGGACGAAGGGTGTGCACATTTTATGGTGGCGGTGGAATGATATGTGTATCTTCTGAAATAGACTATGCAGCACTGTGCAAAGAAAGAGACAAAGAGAAGAAACGAAGACCCGTTTATCGGAGGTGTGCCTGCCGTACACAGCATGGAATAGCAGCTGCGAAATTTTATTTGCCCGTTATTGCCGCGCCTAAGTCACAGTCTGCGGAAATACCCCGTTTCGTACAGTATCAAGTATTCGTGTTCGTAGCTCTGGCACGCACGAGCCACGAACCACAGCACACGCACTGAATGTCGCTGTGCATAATTTTAGGTTAACACGCTCTTCGAGGCTAGTACCAAGAGCACCGTAGCCGGGAGCGTGGTGTTACAGTAATCTCTCGGCGACTCGCCGAGCCACTCAATCTTCTCCGTCGCCTGTCTGGGCGTAAACTCAGCTTATTTTGACAAGGGGGAAGACTTTTGTTCCTATTATGCATAAACAAAGTATCTAACGAGTTCTCAACGGGAAAACGCCAAGACAGGACCCAACTGTCATTAAGTATCACGTTGTACAACACCCGCAGACACTCATGAGTCCCCCGCGTCGTATGGTGACGATTGAAGATAAGGTCGGATCCTGTACAACTTGAAGGGGAAGGTGTGCCTAATATACATGGATCTATGAAAACGTCTGTCTCTTCCAGGCCGAAGGGTCGTCGTCGAGGAAAAGGGAAATACGGTTAGCTAATCTCACCATCCTAAAAGAATGTAAATATTAGATTATTGACATAACTCAAAACGGAAATTCATACCTGAAGAGCCCTGCGAGTCCGTCGTCTCTCAATTATTTCCTCCGCCAGTGTCCATATGCTCGTCCCACCCTCTCCATCTGAGCAGCTGTTCGCCGCTAAGTCCCACTGGTAGGTCCCATTATCCATATCTTCATAAGAGCGAATGAGCGAGTAGGGATGTGGTCCATTCTTTACCCCTACATGAGTCCACGCGACGTACCCAAGCACCACCCGCTCATCCAGATACCCCTCCTGAATAGCTCTCAAACCATCTCTGAGTGAAACAGGACCACTGACCATCAACCATGCGACGAAAACGCGGAGGGACTGCGGGCACGCTGATATCGTTCTCTCGACACACTCAGCGTACGAGGCCCTTTCCCAAGTGGGTTCGAAATACACTGACAGGTGCGTCAGGTTATTGAGGTACCGCAACGTATCCCAATCCCATTGTTCCTTCAAACTGTCCCCAAAATCGCGTTGGCATATCAATTCGACGTGCGTTGCATTCTGAAAGATGGAATGGGAGAAATGTCGTTGGTTGTCATGGAAGAGTTTGCTCCCAATATATAGTCGGCGGGGTGAAAGGCCAGGAGAGGCCATAAAGTCCAAGAGGTTTTGGGAAGACGTCCAGCTTTGTCGGTTCGTGATAAGGTGCCCCGAGAACGCTAGCATCTCGACGTTCGGACATGCTTCGAGAATTTCGAGTATTTTCTCGAGGTGCGAACTTCCACTTGTATATATGGACCCCAGGACAATGACTAGCGATTTAACGTGCGAGGCGAAGAATTTCGGGGTTTTGCCCAATCGAGAGTGGCGGATCGTGCGATGAAATTGGGACAGTTGGTCCCGACGGTTTATTAAGGCATGGCGGTAGAGAAAGGGTTCGACCCTGTAATGAAAGGTGAAATTGACCGAGCATTGTAGGTAAAAAGGCACGCACCAGAGGTTGACCTTTCTCGAAACAAGGGCACATGCAAAGCCGGTCTTCCGATCCGAATCTGTGATGGATTCGAATATCATCCTTCCGATATCTTCTGGCAAGTCTCCGAGGCGAAGTTTCTTTGAGGGTTCATGCATGGTTCTACTAGAAGGGAGAGATACTGGCTGTCGGAAGGATCTGAAGAGGGGCGAAAGTAAAGCAAGCACGGTGCGCAGGCGTCGATCATCGATCACGCTTACATGCGTTGCAGGTTCTCACGAATCCGAAATTGGCTTGCGAAATCCTGCCTTTGTCCCTGTCTCCGTTGCCTATTTCGCTATGGAGATAAATCAAACATGGGAGCTTGATTGCGAGCTCTTGAACATCATCTCATCTTTCTCGAAGTTTTCGAATCAAGCCATTATATTGAATCTACAAACTATTATTGTACTTTTCTTGAATTCCCAATCGCGCGAGCATACGATAAGAGAAGTCCGAAACCAAACTAAAGAGTAGGTAAACCACTGGCCATGGGACGGTTGAGACCAGAAAGATTATGGCGCATAGCTGGCCCGGTCTCAGCCCTACGAACAGAGCCCGCCGAAACAGGAGTAGGCTCTGAGCTTGAGTCTTCTTCCAACACGCTACCCTTGGGCTTAGCAGGAGCCACGAAGGGAAGCCCGAAGAAAAAAAACCAAAAGCATCTTGATAACGGACTGGAGAAACTGTAGAACCATTTGCTCAGCAGGGAGTGGCACAGCCAAGTCCCCACTGGCACTGGTCCCGGCGAGTCTACCGGTATCTTCGGTCGGTAGTCTCGTGGTACGCGAAGGAGTCCTCAGCGGCTCCTGGGCCTCACTGGACTGAGGCTGAGGGTTCGAACCAGTGGGACGGGCAGCGCTTGGCTCGCGCTCACCGAAAGCGTCTGCGTGGAAGTTGGGTGTAGTTCTTTTAGAATTGCCTCCAACTACCATTCGAGTTGAATTGATTAGTTTCCTCAGATGCGCGTCTTGTCAATGTTGAAGTGTATAAGACTGACCTGTAATAGGGTTATAGTGCTTGGCCCCGCCCATGTACTGGTTGTTATTATGGATCATGAACTCGGCGTTGTTGGTGGTTCTGTAATCCTTGCGGTTATCATTGCCTCCGTTGACAGTAAGGTTCGGAATCTTGAAGTTGTGAGCGCCGCTCATGAAACTCAGCGGGGTGTTGTTTGGTGTAGACATGATCTGATAAGACAAGTGGTAGTCTGAGGCTGGTTTGAAGGGATTGAGAATGGACTTGGAAGGGAAATGGCTGGATGTATTGGACGATGTTGGAAGCAATGAATCTTTCAGCGTTCGTCTTTATATCCCACTTAAAGGCCGAAGAACCCTAGACCAGTGACTGCCGTGGGGGACGATACCGAGAGTTAATCTTCGCAAGGCAGTTCAGAACTTGTCAATTTCCTTGTGTTGGGACATTGACACTGACAAGGTGAATCATACCTTACGCACTCCCTAGCAACCCTTGTCTGCACAAAAGACTTCCAAGGCAGACGTCTTGGATGTGGGCGGTCACCATCAATTATCTAGATAAGATATATGTGTAGACTCGAGCTGGTCGCTATCCGGCCCAGTGTGAGGGGTTAGTAGATAGAAAATGGAAATGAAGGATGGTGGAAGTAACGGAGGCTTCCGAGCCTAGTCTTATCTAGGCGCCAAGGTGACTTCAACCCACTGCTGGGATCCAATGATTTTGAGCCCCGCAAAGGGTTGCACATCGAAAATATATTGATCAGGATCGCACCGCCTCGTAAACGATGGCGCCAACGAAAAAGATAATAGTCAGAAGTGACTGATCTGTTAATAACTAAAAAATGTTACTTTCTGGCCAAATTCTCCGCTTGAGGGCATTTGACCACTACTCTACTTATCTTATTGTATGACTCGCCAACACCACAATGATAAGTCTCTATATCGATAGTATATAACGTATTTCCGTTTTGCCTTGTCTATTGTTCTCGGTGAGCTTAATAGCAAACCAGGACAAAGCTGCAAGGCATTGAACGCTTTGCTTGGTCGATTATGAGAGGAAAATAAGCCATTTGCGGGACACTGTTGGGGTCCAGCCATTTTGCGCGCTGCAGGATGCACGCAAAACGTATTTAAAGACTAGCGAATATTGAGGCAGATTTAGTCACCCAAAAGGCGGACGCAGTCTTTTACAGAGRAAAAAAATGTAGCTGATACTTCGCAATCGAGTCAAGTATCAACACGCTTGAAATTGGTACACAATAATCAATCCTTGGAGTCCACAGACGCCCATATGTCAAATGTTGCTGACACTTGGTAACCGATGCCCACAGTGGCTACAAGGGAACAAAGGACACATACCGCCTCTGAAAAGCACTACCTTGTTTTTTCATTGTTGTGACTTGAGGGGAAGGAATGTCTCGCAGTGTGGGGCCCAGTAACAACACCTGGGAAGAAGATATGGAAAGCCCTAGATGCCAACCATCAGCCAACCGTTAGCCACCTCTAGACAATTAGTCGAACATCAGATTCTGCTGCTAATTTTGGGCAGGCAGGTCAGCCACCGGCTAAAATTTCAAGGGCCTCGCCGTGCACTGGCTTTCGAATTCTGCGCCCCTCCATATCGTTTATCATTTTATTCTTGGGCCCTCTGTACTGTCCGAGATACAGCGCAAGTTATGCACACTCTAAAGCCTCGTGGTCCTTCTTCCACTGATGAGTCCAGGGTCCCTTTTGTGACGCCACTGGAGCCCAGTTAGCTCGATATGTAGGCCCGGTCAGGCATTCTTGCCGTCTCGCTCAACAGCTTCGGTACGGGAGCGGTGCTAAGTGTGGGTTGAGGGGAAACCCTAATTGACATGTCCGCCTTTCGGGTGGACATAAAGATACAGCCAACCCTTGTCATCCCACGATTACCCAGTATCTAGCTGTGTATATGGCTATATACAGGGACGGCGCCGAAAACTGACACGTCTGCCCTCCAAGGGTAGATTAAGCAAGCATGCTTGTCGTCCCAATGATCGGTTTGACGGCACCACTCGTGGATGCCTCTTTTCCTGGTGCTCCCAAGTGGGCCTCAGGGTTTCATATAGCCGTCCAGTTCGCTAGAATCTTGGTATACTGCCGACTAAGAACACGTAAAACGTTGGTCATAGATTTGTCCAAGACATGATTTTTCGTCTTCGTTCGTGCTCGTACTCGTGGTTCAGAAAAAGCGCAGGGGCACATGAGATCTAGAGAAATCTCAAAGGTATGTGGAATCCAGAGAAAGTCCTGAGTTATATACAGAATTTATATCGACGCAATGTTTGCGAAGTTACCCCCAGCAGACGAGAGTGTGCTTGTAGATGTTGATGGTGGGTGGAGGTGCGTTTGCCACTGTTTGGCGTTACCTTCCTAAGCAACTCCTGCCAAATAGACGCGTCACGTCCATGACGCTCGCTTGGACGGGGCAATTTAAATTCAACCAGGCTTTCATCTCGACCTCGACCTATTTCCCTCCCTGAGCTCAAGGAAAATCTCAAATGGCGACCCCACAGCCTCAAAAGCTGAATCTGGATGAATTCATAGGCACTGCACTGTCCGCAACCCCTGCAGAGCTGCACCCATACTTTGAATCATTCCGGAATTTGTACAGTCGCAAGTAAGTGGTTCAATATTTTACTGGAACAGGTATTTATCTCAATAGGCTATGGCATCAGCTAACGAAAAAGCTGTTCCAATTCTTTGATCAGCCTTCGGCACGACCTTATCGAGTCGATGTATTCGAACGCTTCGTTCGAGATTTCGAGAGCAAGATCAATCAGCTGCGTTTGGTCGAAATGGGTGTAAAGGTGTCGAAAGACATTGACAGTGCGTGCGTTTGCCTTTCAGATTACAATGAACCTAATTTCGCTGCTATCAGANCCCCCAAACCCATCTCTCCTTCCTCACATCTCTCCTTTCCCGAATTGACACCGAAAGCGCGAAAGAGGCCCATGTTTTGCTGCTTGCATCAATCGCACATGCAAAGCTCGTCTACGGAGATCTCGAGGGGACGAAGACGGACATGGATAGCGCGTGGAAGATCCTCGATCCATTGGACGGAGTAGAAGGTTCAGTGAACGCCGCCTACTATGGCGTTGCAGCCGACTACTACAAGGTTCTTTACCTTTTGGTATTCTCTCTTGCAATCAACTCATGTTATGCTAGGCGAAAGCGGAATACGCACCGTACTACCGCCATTCACTCTTGTACCTCGCATGTGTCGACCCAGAGAAAGATCTGACTGCAGAAGAACGTCTGCTTCGCGCTCACGACCTCAGCATCTCAGCTTTCCTCGGAGACACCATCTACAACTTTGGCGAACTTGTACGTCCACCTTCCCTTTCATATCTATTTGACACCGACTCATTGATCTACTTGTTAGCTCATGCACCCCATCCTCGACTCGCTAGACGGAACACAGCACGAATGGATCAAGAAGCTGCTGTTCACCTTCAACGAAGGGAATATCGGCAAATTCGAAGCCCTCGCTCCCCTCTTCCCCAAAGAACCAATTCTGCAAGAGAACTTTGCCTTCCTCCGTCAGAAGATCTGTTTGATGGCCCTCATCGAGTCGGTGTTTAAGCGACATGCTAATGACCGCACTATGAGCTTCCAGACGATTGCTGAGGAGACAAGGCTGCCAGTTAACGAGGTCGAACATCTGGTGATGAAAGCTCTCAGGTACGACGCACCAATTCTTCCGTATTCTACTTGCGCACCCGACTGACTTCTCGTCCTTTGCAGCTTGAAGCTGATCCGTGGCTCGCTGGACCAGGTGGAAGAGAAAGCCCAGATCACATGGGTACAGCCTCGAGTGCTCTCAAGAGAGCAGATTGGCGGGTTGGCCAAACGGTTGGATGAGTGGGTTAATAAACTCAACACTGTCGAGAAGCGGATAGCGCCAGAGGTTTTGACAAGTTCGTGATTCGTATCAATTGCCTACTCGTTGCATGTCCTTCCTCTGGAGTCATAATCAATGTATACATAATTCTTTTCTTCCTTACTTCTTTGAAAAGCGCTATTTGAAACCCCGGTCCATGGGTGCGAAGGACTGCGATTGTCCAACACGCATGGCTGGAGGAGACTCATTCATCCTTTCATTCCTGAAGTAGCTGCGACGAGCATGATGAACATGAGCGGCCGCTTTCAACCGTTCAGCACTGTTAGGCTGTAAATGACATGGTTCAGAGAAGATACAACGTACGCGTCACGGAGCGTAGCCATGGCTGCTACCGATGAGAGGGGTAAAGGTAAATCTCTGATATATTCGTAGAAAGGAGACGGACATCATAGGTTTGGATATAGTGGGCAGTAGATACAGAAAAGACACGTTGGGGTCCAGACTACTTGGCGTCGCTATTCGTACATGGATGCAAACAGGGTCATCTGGTAACGAGATTCCAACTTGACCGAGAATAAACACTAGACGAAGCAGATTAATATTGGCCATGTCGGGTCTTGTACCGCGTGCCATTTTAATGAGCGGGATTAGCTGTGGACAATATTCGTGTGGCGTCTTGAGAGATGGGATGGGAGGATTGCTGTTATCTTCTGGGGATGGGTTTATCTGCGTGCCGGTTGAGCGTTGAGCGTTGGACAGGAGGCATATCAATGATTTAGGCTGTGGTCTGCTGCAGATAGGCAAGTTAATTACTATCGAGTCGCAGAAAGATCGAAGCGCCTTACCTGTAGTTTAGCTTGACGACGACTCTCGATGATGTCTTCGGCGTCAGCCCAGAAATCTTGTCGATCTGAGGAGCTGTGAGGACTCTCGTCCTGCAGCACAGTTCTATGGTAGATCAAACTCCCGTATGAGCGCACCATCGTGTACGGTCCCATAGGACTGGTGTACTCCGGCTCCACGTCCAAATAACCAAGGACTAATCGCGAGTCGATGCTACCGCTACGAATGGCTTCTACTTGATCCTCGGGAATACACGAGTCCACCCAGAGAATAAAGACGCGAAGATGCTGCGAGCACAGAGTGGAAATTCTTCCAGCCCATTTGCAGCACGCTCCCTCCCTATTAGGCTCAAAGAGTAGCGACAGGTGGGTTAGATGTGTGAGGCATCGCAGTGTGCTCCAGCCCCATTTCTCCGAGTGGGTCACCCAGCGCAGGAATTCCAGGTGCGTTACTCGCTGGAAGATAGGATGGGAGAAGTGGAGTTGCTTTCGAGGGAATAGAGTGCTTCCGATATAAAGTCGACGTGGTGAGAGGCCTGGGGATGTCATAAACTTCTGGAGATCTCGCAAGGCATTTCGCTGTTTGACATGTGAGAAAAACCCTGGAAGAGCCAGCGTCTCGACATTGGAACACAGTTTGAGAATAGCCATTGCTACCACAAAATCGCTGTCGTAGGATTTGTGGAGAGCGCCAAATACGAGGATGAGGGATTTAACATGCAGTTCGAAGAACTGTCGAGGTTTTCTCCACTTCGAGCTCCTAATGTATTGACGATGGAAAGTTGCCAGTTGAGAATCGTCCCTTATTGCAATATTGCGAAAAAGGATGGGTTCCACCCTTGAAAATGTGATTTAATACTGGATAAGCGTGTCCTTGCGACAATCGACCCACCAGGCATTGACTTTCTGTGATACGAGGGCACAAGAGCGCCCAGTCTCCCCATCTGCTTCTGCGATGAGCTGAAATATCAGCATCCCCACATCTTCAGGCAGTTCTGAAAAGCGGAATTTGTTGTCTGGGTTGAAGATCTCTTGGGATTTGTTGTCTGGGTTGAAGATCTTTTGGGGTTTGTTGCCTGGCTTGAAGATCTTTTGGGATTTGTTGTCTGGCTTGAAGATCTTTTGGAATTTTTTAACTGGGTTGAAGATCATGAAATCTGGAGCAAATCTGGAGAAATGAGGATGACGTCTGAATGTTGTCGTTCGGAGGGATGTCTAGGCTGTGGCTGTGCCCGCCTGGGCTGCCAAAGTCTCGAAGCTCCAAGACCGCAACTGGGATCGCCGTGAGATAATACTAGGCGGAATTGTTTAACTGGGTCGAAGATCATGAAATATAGCGCCAGAGGTTTTGACAAGTTCGTAGTTCATACCAATTGCCTACTCATTACATGTCCTTCCTCTGGAGTCATATTCAATGGATACATAATTCTTTTCTTACTTCTTTAAAACGCGCCGTTTGAATTCCGCATTCGGGTCATGAGCGCTCGGGATTGCGATTGTCCGACACGTATGGCTGGAGGAGACTCATTCATACTTTCATTCCTGAAGTAGCTGTGCCTCGAGCATGATGAACATGAGCGGCCAATTTCACTGTTCGGCTGTGAATGACATGGTTCATAGAAGGTACAAGGTACGTGTCACGGAGCGCAGCCATGGCTGCTACCGATGAGAGGGGTAAAGGTAAATCTCTGCTATATTCGTAAAAAGGATACGGACATCATAGGTTTAGATATATTTTGAGTGGGCAGTAGATACAGAAAAGATACGTTGGGGGTCCAGACTACAAGTTGGCGCTATTCATGAATGGATGCAAACAGAGTCACCCAGTCACGAGATTCCAACTTGACCGAGGATAAACACTAGACAAAGCAGATTGACCATGTCAAGTCTTGTACCGCGTGCCATTTTACTGAGCGAGATTTGCTGTGGACAATATTTGTGTGGCGTCTTGAGAGATCCGGGGATGGGAGAATTGCTGTGGTCTTCTGGGGATGGGTTTATCTGCATGCCGGTTGGGTATTGAGCGTTGAGCGTTGGACAGGAGGCATATCCCTGGTTTAGGATGTGGTCTGCTGCAGATAGGCAAGTTAACTACTATCTAATCGCAGAAAGATCGAAGCGCCTTACCTGCAGTTTAACTTGACGACGCCTCTCGATGATGTCTTCGGCGTCAGCCCAGAAATTTTGTCGAACTGAGGAGCTGTGAGGACTCTCGTTCTGCAGCACATTTCTATGGTAGATCAAAGCCCCGTATGTGCGCGCCATCGTGTCCGGTCCCAGAGCACTGGTGTCGACCGGCTCCAAGTCCGCATAACCAAGGAATAATCGCGAGTCGATGCTACCGCTACGAATGGCTTCTACTTGATCCTCGGGTAGGCGAATATCCAAGTCCACCCAGAGAATAAAGACGCGAAGATGCTGCGAGCACAGAGCGGAAATTCCTCCAGCCCATTCGCAGCACGCTCCCTCCCTATTAGACGCAAAGTATAGCGATACGTGGGTTAGATGTGCGAGGCATCGCAGTGTGCCCCAGTCCCATTTCTCCGAGTGGGTCACCTTACACAGGAATTCCAGGTGCGTTACTCGCTGGAAGATAGGATGGGAGAAGTGGAGCTGGTCTCGAGGAAATAGAGTGCTTCCTATATGAAGTCGACGTGGTGAGAGGCCTGGGGATGTCATGAACTTGCGGAGATCTCGCAAGGCATTTCGCTGTTTGGCACGTGCAAAAACCCCTGGAAGAGCCAGGGTCTCGACGTTGGAACACAGTTTGAGAACAGCCATTGTTCTCACGAAATGTATGTCGTAGGTGTCAAAGTAGGTGCCAAATACGAGGATGAGGGATTTAACATGTAGGTCGAAGAACTGTCGAGGTTTTCTCAACCTCGAGTTCCTAATGAAGTGACGATAGAAATTTGCCAGTTGATCATCGTTCCTTATTGCAATATTGCGAAAAAGGATGGGTTCCGCCCTTGGAAATGTGAGTGATTACTGGACCAGCGTGTCCTTGCGACGATTGACCCACCAGGCATTGACTTTATGTGATACGAGGGCACAAGAACGCCCAGTCTCCCCATCTGCTTCTGCGATGAGCTGAAATATCAGCATCCCCACATCTTCAGGCAATTCTGAAAAGCGGAATTGTTTAACTGGGTCGAAGATCATGAAATCTGGAGAAATGAGAATGACGTCTGAATGTTGTCGTTCAGGATTATCAGGGATGATGGCAATGTCTAGGCTGTGGCTGTGCCCGCAAAGTCTCGAAGCGCCAAGACCGCAACTGGGGATCGCCAAGAGATACTACTAGGTTGGGCGCCTGGCAATTTTTCCTCCCTTGAAACGGCGTCTGCCAACTTGAGTAAGAGCTTTCAAAAATATGATCTAGCTCATCTAACACTGTTATATCCCCTAGAAGAGAATTCTCTCAACATTCTCCACGAAGGATGACTGAAGCCGCCCTCAGTGACTATATCTGTGGGTCCGTTTTCGGTGGAAGTTGGAATAAATACGGCTCCCCGAACAAGTTTGCTGTCACTGTGCTGACTGAATATATTGACGCTCCGCACTGTTCGCTGGGAACGAGCTTGCACACTGTCTTGACAACCCATTCACTTTTTTTACATCCACTTATGCACCCCTACGTGTGCGTGTTTCCTTGTTACCCAGCTAGGAGCTGAAGTTGAAGGAGGAGTGTCGATGTCTGAGGCTGTCGAGGGCGTCGTTTCGATTGGGTTTGCGCCGTCTCTTGTCAAGGTAAGGGTCATGACATTGACATCCGACCCTTGCATATACTTACGCCTAGCAGTATATGTCCGGTATGCGCCGTCTCTACGATCTTCGACTCCGCGAACTCTATCTGACGCCTCCTCGATCCCCCAGTTGTTAGTTTAACCTTGCTGGTAAGTACACTGGTTACAGAGTCGTGATTGTTCGACGTGTAAACTCAAATTTCAATAGGTCTGCGACTACCTTTACACTTTGGAGCTGGAGGTTGGACATTGCCTCGCCTCATTCGCGAGATAAATTAACACAGAATTGATCCAGGTCTCCCTTATCTGGCCGAGAGAATGGAATATCGTCAAGCTCGTCTTCTTTTTGGCACGGTATTTGCCTTTCATCGATGTACCGATGGTGTTCGTTTGTGAGTTTCTCCTCAGACCTTTTCCCATAAAGACCAGACCTGAACTTCCCGAAAAATTCTAGTTTATTTCAATACGAGTCGATCCCTTGAGGTACGCTTCTTCGGCCCATGCCCTGATGTCGTTGCTCACGGACTATGTGCCTGTCAAGTTCTTCACTCAACAATGTAGACGGCTCGATCAGGCCATCACTTGTACGTCCCCTGAGCCCACCGCCCCAGTTCCTCTCCGCTTCCCTCGACGTACCAAAACTGACTTGTGTTCAAGGGCTCATAAGCATCGGGATCATGTCGACAGAGGCCATCCTCGTAATACGAACTCGCGGACTAATCGGCGGTGCACGAAAATTTCTGGTCTATTTAATCACCCAATACGTGGTATGGCCTTCTCTCACTCCCGTGGTGAGAATGAGCCTTACGCATTTCTGGGTGGGCCTTCTAGCTTCTATGCTTTGCTGTGTTTGTCATCCTCGGCATTTCGACACATTCTTGGACCTGTAAGCTTGTCATTATCTCGATGATGAATTTCTACTGATATCGTTCATTGAGATGGACCGCCACCGATATGGAGCCATGGTTGCCAACTCGCGCAGACACCTGGACACGGCCGCCTTCTTTTCCTCGCATTCATTGTGTTACTCATTCACGAGATCAGTGCGTGTTCACACTATCCCCTCCTTTCAGAATGTCTCATTCGCGGCTTAAGTCGTTATGGCGATCACGCTCTACGCGGGATGGACAAAATATCGCGATCAGCAACTCACTCCCCTACTGAAGATTTTGTATCGTGATGGGACCCTTTTTTTTCATTCTTACTTTCAGTAAGTGCATTCCTTGACTCCCGACATGTACTCAGGTCGCTGACGAGTATGATATCGTTCTGACTTCCAGTGGTTTCATTAGCGAGTATCATTAACATCGTAGCAAATTCTGTAAGCCCGGCCTTCGATCACCTTCCTCTCTCAGGAGCTCTTTTCTAACCCCATCAAAATCTCTAGCAAGAAAATATTGGACTATTTTCGATGTAAGTGTGATTTTTGACACTCTCTTTCTTCATATTCGGGATGTTGCGTTGGTCTGACTCTTATCGCCACTGTCTGCAGCCTTCAACGCGTCGTGCACGCCATCCTCTCAACGCGAATTATCCTCCAGGCTCGAAAGGCTGCCTCAAGTACCGAAGAAGAACCTATCGAAGGAATACCGCTCTCGGATCTCAATTTCTCGACCACAGAGGGGACGGAGACAATCAAAATGACGACGACAACGGAAGAGGAAGCGGGAGAAAGCCGGTATCAGTCGTTTGCACCAACTGGAAACGAGAGCGTATGATTTCTATGTGTTTTAATTGTGATATATTATATATACTTGTATTGTAGAGCAGAGGACCGTCAAACGTCGGGACACAGTAATACACACGGCAATTGCCGGCTGCAGGCAAACTTGCCAACGATTTGCAGCCCAGATACTACTTTACACTCCCACATCTTGGGTGCGAGCTGCTTGCCTCAAGTGATTCGTATCTGAACGCTACCTTCTATAGCCCTTCGAAAGCTCTTGAGTATGATACGATGCAGCATCCCGTTTATGAAGTCCCAGTCCTAGTGAAGATCAAGATGCAAATTACTGACCTTATGCAGCCAGAGACGTACGTTCCCAAAGTCATGTCAGTCCTTCTTCACTGCTTTTGGATTTTGTACTCATCTGTTACCGTACAGCCGTGTCGCGCGCTGTTCGATGTCATCAACCAACCCGCGTCTGGATCTCACTTCTTCGTTGGGTCTGTCATTGAGACGATGGGCCTCAGCTGAAGCATGCTTGCTTAATCCCATGCTGGTGGTGTACGTAAGAAGCTGGGAAGCTTCCACGATTCACGTTCTTCCTTGTCCAGCTCCGGCTCAGTGTTGAAACCTATACCGATTCGCCATTTGCCGGCACTAGTTTCTTCCTAGTACCAGGAGGAAGATTTCTTGTCTTTGGGGCCGAAACAACCGTCAAGCTATGAGTGCGGTGGGACAGCAAGCCGTGTCCCCACTCAATATCGCATCTGTTACGATCGACTTCACGAGTGATGTCTGTGCACGAGATCAAGGTGGACTGGCTAACGATTGCCGTCTTCCCCCATGGTAGCCTAAATCTGAGGTATGTACAATACACATTCCTTTCATTCTCAGCGTTAAGAGATTGCATTAGCGGCGTTAACATATACGATGCTGGCCTTTGCTCTCGCGAAGCGGCATTCAAAAAAGGCTCACTGACACCCGCTCTAGAAGTTCTCTAGATACGCTACTGATTGACGAAGACCGTTTGCTAACACAAGTTGGGCCTGGTTGCATGGTATGGGATCTTGTCAACGGACAATATTTATGCTCTGGTTCAGATTGCTCAAACTTCTTGGCAGGATGTGCTGATCATGGATTCCTGCGACATTGTGTTCTAACCTACCATCTCTGGGATGTGTTGTTCGCCTCAACCACCAGGGGTCCAGTAAAATGTGGCAGCTCTCTCCCCTCGAAAAGCTCTCATCTAGATTCCCCATCCCTTCCTCAGTTCTCCACACGCGACCTCTTCCCTGCTCTCCAAATCACACCCTCCAACTCCCATTTTAGCCGCAGGATAGAGGCACGCATACATATTGTCCTGCGCCTTTCAAGCGCAATGCTCACTCTTGCGTATTTGATTGCGTGTGCTCCTGGGAGGTCACTTCAAAACGAACCGTACGCTCGGGTGTTCGGCTTCGACTCGATGCAGACGAATTGACTGGAACCATGAAAATGACTCCGTTTGCTACCTACATCTTACCATCTCCGATGGCACAATAAACACCTCAAACCTTTGAATGATGCATGGCTCGGCTCCTCCGGCGGAGCTCTTGTGACCGTCCGGCTGTACACAGGGAAAACGCACAGCGCCTTTTTCAGTGCTACGCGTCGGGACGAAGAGTCCCCCCGGGCTGCCAGAGCCAGTTGGTACGCACCATTTTGCGGCAATCCAACCTACGTTGGGGAATGTGTCTATGTGTGTAGTGTCTGGCCGGTCGGCGTCCATTTCAATTCTTAGACACAAAAGGAAGAAAGTATTCATTACGGACAATTTATCTATCCTGTCAAGCTGATCGTATACACCTAGTCACTACATTCAATCTGATCCTGGAAGCGGTCTGGCGTCTTCGTCTCGATGATTTGGGCGGATGATGCGACCGTTGAGATCTCTCCTCGATCCTGCAGGAGGCGGGAATGTAATACGACGAAGTAGCGAATGCAACAAAGTTCCACTGGCAACTGCATCGGATCTAGGAAAGATCGCGCTTCTCTCGCGGGTGTATTTGCTCAATTGCCGTTCGCTCGCAAATATCGTGATTTCTTCATTCTCCGGAAGGGTCGTCAGATCGACCAAATTGACGTGAGTGTTCAAGACGGCCTGTTGAATCATCCATAAGCTCCTGGTCTCCCTCGAAGTAAAGACACTTGCCTCTTTTGCCTCCTCTAGTTCGTTTGGAATAGGCGTGATTCCGATCCTCTCGCATAGTTTTTGCCATGCACCTAAATCGTTCACGTCGCTTCCATACCTTTCCTCGAACTGGAATGCCATCGCAGAGGCAAGTTGCCTCCATGCAGAGTTCCGCTCGTCATCACCTCGCTGCCAGTTCATCATGTGACCTAGACGGTTAAATTCTTTATTTGGCTTCACCCGTGGTCGGTAAACGAAGCCTTCATATTGCGCGAAAAACTCTTGAACAGGCCCAGCTGGGATCGCCTCTGACGCTGGTGCCTCTCCCTCAATATCCTCAGTGATGGAGGCATCGGTGGCATCGCCCTTGACCTTCTTCTGCCAGTACAAAGAAGAATAAACGTTTGCCGTCAGCGGCCAGCTTCATGAGCCGAGGATCTTAAGCCTAACTCACCTTGTTCTTCGTACCATTGTTCCTCCGCTTAGTCCGAGTCCGAGTCCGAGTCTGAGTCCTCTGTTGTTTGGCTTCTTCTTTCGCGCCAGCATTCCCATCCTCCTGAATGGCTGGGGCGAGGGTCTCCTCAGTCACAGTGGCATCGTCCGGGAGCTCTTCGATATAAGCACCACTGGGAATTTCCTGTACTGGCTCTTCCTCAGCTCGCCCCTGCTTCAGTGAATTTAGATCGGTGAACAGTATTATGTAGTCACGGAGAATTTACTAACCCGCATTCTTTCCCTCCTCCTCTTCCACCACCAGCCAGGCCTTTTAGGACGACCATATCCAGTTGCGGCTGGAGTGGCATTGGCAGTGACAACGGTCGTCGACATAATGGGCGCTAATCGATAACGCGGACTGTATCGTGGAAGGAACGCTGCTATTCAAGATTATAGATGGGAGGTATGAAGGCTAGCCACGGAGAAATAGCGTCGAAGGCTTTCCTCGTATCCAGAGTGCGACTGGCACCCAACTGTAGGAACCGATCTCACACTGGCCACGGGGGAAGCATGAATGGGGGCTAAAGCGCTTTATATATGTTGGCAGGAAGGTTTGACATGAGGCCGTTTGTTTGTGCCTAATCGTATTGAATAGGCTACCCGCGGGTCATGGGAGTTGCAACGAGGGCGGAAGAAGCCATCGAAGGTTCTCTTTGGAACCAAAGTTGCGTAAGGCATGTGGTCATGGGATGGTAAGATTGGCGCCTGTGATTACGATCCAAACTTTATCTTGGGACAAATTCGTAGATACGAGGGTAATTTCATATCAATGCGAGTGGGAAGGAAGAGCTCCTAGGGCTAGAGATACGAATCTCGAGACTCAGAGGCGGTTGAGTCTCCTTCGCGACTTGAATCGGGACATCGTTCGAACACGATGGACGATAATCAATCTCTGTCGCCCACTGTTGGTGTCCGATGTACTGCACAGTACGGAACCCGTGGGTTCCTTGGCAGCTGCTGAAACATGCAATCAGTATAGCTGTTGAAAGCTGTTGAGGGAGCCTGTAGAGGGCGCCCTAATGTCATATGACTGCCACACCTTTTTCCGTGAACACCGCCCAATCCAGTTGATCTTTGCGACTGGTTACAGTCATTGTATTGCAGGTACGTGCGATATCGAAGATACCGGGTTTCACCTAGAGCGGGAGTTAGTTCCGACAATCCTGACGAGAAGTGCTTATCGGGGTTTATCATGGACAATGGGGATTTAAGAGCCCAGCAGAGCGGTAGTTAGTAGCGTACCTGTAACGTCTATCAATGATACCTCGGAGATGACCAAAACAGAGAAAATTGTACCACATCCAGGTTCCTCAGGCAGCTGATGAGAAGCTATGTTTGGCCAGACCCTTGCCAGACCCACGATCTATGCCTGTGTGAAAATCTTTAGCTCCGCCTGCGTTATGGGTGCCGCCCGTATTGGCTGCTTTCAGAGACTCGGGCCACTGAGCTAAGCCAACGCTCCGCGGCCGAGATTCGTTTCTTAACGCCGATCAAAAAGGCCAGGAGCGTGACCTTGCGAATTGTAGACGTCGAGGGCTTCGACGCGTTCAATACTCTGGCCTTATGGCCAAGGTGAGTTGTTCTGCTGTTTTTCAGCGATTGATCGGAGAGGTTTGTTCATGAGGAAATAGCTCACGGAATATGCGTTGGGATTTACGGGCTTCGATCACCAGCAGCAAGGCCAAAGCTCGGTGGGGCGGGTGTTGCATCTGTTCCCGCCGTTCATTATACAGCTATCTTCGCAAGGGGAGCAACGTCGACAGCAACAACCGCAACTGGTGGATGCCGGGAGAGTTGGGGGGAGGATTTCAGAGATCGGAGAATGTCTTTGATGGCCAGTGTCAGTCCTTCTTCTGGTCGAGCACTGGCGGCGTAGCCTGAGGTAGAGGGAGGAGGTAGTGGGAATGAGGGGCTCGAAGCAGAAGAACTAGGAACGGATTCGAGGCTTCCAACGCAGACGCTGGCCAGTTCGAGGCACTCGATCTCTCTGCCCACGGATCCCTTCATATCACGTTAGATTTTGCCTTCATCATTGGACTCTTCATCTTCCAATCAGTCTCCCCAGCAGCAACAGAGGCAAAAACAACAGTTGACGACTTAGTTGGGGTATCTGGGCCTAATGTCGGCCGGGTTGTATGACCTTCCGCTCCTAGACTTCCATTACCTCCATTACCACGGACACGGAGGTAGCCTCGTTGGCTTGGGCTGAGCGTCGTCGTCTTCGTCGATTGAGAGCATCCTGCATGCCTGTGGTGTGATTGGGAACGATTCAACGACCAATTGATCGGTCACTCGGGACAACATGGGGTTCACAGTAGGGGTATGAATGACGAGATGGGGAGCGGCTAGCGGACCTTCATGCAAGCAGGCTTTGGATTTGGCTGCTACGTCCACTGCGCGGTATAAGTGACTACCAACGAAGCCGAGTCCATGATTTATAACAACAACCAGTACTCAGACGGGGCCTAGGACTATTAAAACAGGTGAGTCTCATACACTTCGACATTGATAGGCCACAGTAAGATCAGCCCGAATTTACTGATGCGGCCACCCAGCGAGGTGTTATCGGTTTCATCGGTATTTGGAGAGGTGTTATCGAGCATGTCTCAGCAACCCTCGCAGCCACCACCTCAACAGCAGCAGCATCATGGGTATGCGGGGAGTACGGTCCAGCCTATGTCCCTATTCGTCACCAGAGTCAGGGAGGGATGTTCAAGACGCCAGCTCCGCGGGCCTGAGACGACAATACAGCCCAGTGGGCTGGGGAGTTCGCAGAGTCATCGTCGAGGATAGAGGGCAATTGATCCTAGGATACTACGATGAAGTCGACAGATGAGAGACAGGTATAGGAGTGTGTATCGGCGGCAATTTTCGTTTTCTTTCTTTTCATTGCTCAGACTATTCCTCTGCTCTCATCTTTCGTCGATTCGTATCGGTCTGAAAGGCTATTTTTACTTTTCCTTCCGTCGCCTTTCATCGTTTTATTTACCTTACTATCCGCGCAGCTTTGTGACATCCTTTTCCATTTCTCTCAATCAATTAATTAGTCATGTGGTCCGGTTCATCCGTTCGTTCATCGCAATCTTCCAGAATCGTGATTCCCTCAGATTCCTACTCACTCAACAAACCACACACTGTAGTTTTTGTATTCCTCTTATTTTTCTCTTGAGAACGATACCGGCGCGACGTCTTACTCCATACCACATTTTTCATGCTCGTTACCCTCGCAAGCTCAAGCGCTCATTGCTCAAGGCTTGTCCACATCTCAATTCTTCAGTCGAGTTGCAGTCCGCTTCGGCAGTTGCCGGCAGCAGGCTACGCTCCGAATCGCTTGTGAAATTGCTCGACTTACCATCTGCCAACTAAGCGCCACGCTACGTTTCTCTGTACTACACCTACCCTCTGGGGCATTCACCTCTCAGGCTTGAGCTACTTGCATCAAGTCAATAGTATCTCAACGCTACTGTCTATGCCCCTTCGAAAGCTCCTGATTATCTATGGAGTCCCAGTGGAGATCTGGACGCAAATTACAGGTTATATGCTACTTAGAGATGTGCTTTCCCTAAGCCATGTCGGTCATTCTTCAATTATCCTGGATTTTGTACTCATTTGTTGTCGCACAGTCGTGTCGTGTGCTGTTCGATGTCATCAATCAACCCCACATCTAGATCTCACTTCTTCGTTGGGTCTGTCGCGAGCATGTACTATTCTCTCAGTCTTTTCCAGTTGAGACGATGGGACTCTCTCAAATGAAGCATGCTTAATAAGCCCATACCGGTGGTGTAGGAAGCTGGAAAATTTCCACAATTCACCTTCCTCCTCAATCAGCTCCGACTGAGTGCTGAATCCCACCTCTGTCCGCCATTTGTCGGCGAAACCCCACAATATTCTCTTCCTCGTACCCAGAGGGAGATTTCTTGTCTTTGGGAGTGATAGGAGTATCGAACTATGGGATATTGGTGTGGTGGGACAGCGAGCCGCGTCCCCGCTCATTATTGCATCTGTCACGGTCGACTTCACAATCCAGGTGATGGCTGTGCGCGAGATCACGGAAGACTGGTTAAGAATTGCCATCTCCTCGCACAGGAGCCACAGGCCAATGAGGTATGTAAAATACACACCCCTTTCATACTCAGCTTTAAGGATCGCATCCACAGTGTTGACGTATACGATGTCGGCCCTTGCAATCGCGAAGGAGCCTTCAAGAAAATAGGCTCCCTTCGTGCTGACATCCTTTCTCTGAGTTCGAGAGATACACTACTAATTGACGGAGACCGTTTGCTAATTCCAGTTAACGACTGTGACATGATATGGGATTGTGTGAATGAACAATATGCTCTGGTGCAGATTCCTCAAACCGCTTGGGGGCACGATGTGGTATGTTCATCCCTTTTTTTCGATCTTGAGTTGACTCATCCAACTACCTTTATTGTATCGTATTCCACTATCTTTGGGAATATGCTCCTTTTCCTCGATTCCCAGGGATATAGTAAAGTGTGGCGGCTCCCTACCCTCGGAAAGCTCCCATCCGGATTCCGTATTCCTTCTTCGGCTCTTCATATGCAACCTCCCAGCTCTTTGGAGGACAGACTTCAAATTCAACTCCTGTTTCTGCCACGGAGTAAACGGTACATATCTTTGCTGCATACCTATCGCTCTGAACCTTGCAGGTACAACGCTCACTCGTGCGTATTCAACTGCGTAAATTTCGCACAAGAAACCTCAGAAGCAACCAGATGCTCGGGTGTTAGGTATCGTCTCGATGTAGATGAGTCGACTGGAAGCATTCAAGTAGCACTGCTTGCTACCTACACCTCACCACTTTCGGTGACATGGTACACCCCTCACACCAATGCCAGCGGGAACGATGCTGGACTGGGCTTCTCCTTCGGGGTTCCTGTGATCGTCCAGCAATACGCGGGGAAAACGTACAGCGCCATTTTCAGTGTCACCCGTCAGATCGAAGAGTCCTCCACGACAGAGCCAGCTGGTACTTCCCATTTTGCGGCAATTGCCTCCCCTCTATTAGGGAATGTGTCGATGTGCGTAGTGTCTGGTCGGTTGGTATCTATTCCGCTTTACGGAGAGAGGGATAAAGTACTCATTACAAACTATCTATCCTTCCCATTAAGCTAATGTTGTATTTGTCTTCTGGCGTAGAGAAACTCGGCATGATTCAGCCCGAACCTCATCATGGACGAATAATAACGTTGTAAGCGTTTCTCCTTGACCCTTTTGGAGGTGGGAAGCGGATGCGACGAAGGAGCGAGTACAGCAGGCTTCCGACCGCCTCTGATTGTGGAAAGATTTTCCCGGTCTTGAGCGTGTACTTGCTTAATGCAACTTCAGACGGGAAAATTCGAACAGCTGTGTCGCTGAGGGGGGTTGTCAAATCAACTAAGTTGACGTGGGTATTGAATACCGTCTGTAGTGCAAGCAGGTAAGCTCGTCAACTGGCACCATTCTATCTATCCTGCAACCAGGAGACTCACCTCCCTCGCTTCCTCCAACTCATCCGGAATAGGGTCTATCCCAATTGCTTTGCAAAGCTTCTGCCACGCACTTGAATCGTCCATATCTTCTCCATACATCCTGTTGAATTGGGAAGCTATGGCGCGGCCAAAATCATCATACGCTTCCTTTTCTTCAAGGTCGCCTTTCTCCCAATGCATTGTCTGGCAAAGGCGACGGAATTCATCAGTCGGTGCGCAAGATGGACGGTAAATAAAGCCTTCGTATTGCGAGAAAAAGTCTGTTAGAGGTCCATCAGGGATTGTCTCTGGCTTTGGTTGGATGATGTTGTTGTCCTTGATCTTCTTCTGCCAGTAATGCCAGTGCACAGAGGAGCAAACATTTGCCATCAGCACCTACTATGAACCGGGGAATTGAAATCCAACTCACCTTATTCCTCCTCCTCTTTCGCTTGTTCTTCTTTATCTTTACCCCGACCTCTGAATTACTTTGAATGGCCGGGGCAACGGTCGCCTCGATCACGGTGGTGTCTTCGGGGAGCTCCCCGATGAACGCGCGACTGGGGATCTCCTGGACCCCTTGCGCACCTTCAGCAGTTTGCCTTTGCTTCTCAGAATTTTCAGATTGGTGAACACTTGAGCAGAACGTCTCAGTGATCCTTGTCAGGAATAACTGACCTTCAGTCTCTCCTTTCTCTTCTTCCACCACCAGCCAGGCATCCTTGGATGTCCCGACCCACCCACAGTAGGGGTGGGATTGGTAGTGACAGAGAGTGTCGACGACATTGAGCGCTAATTGATCACGCGGATGTATGATGCAAGTAGTGCTCCTATTCGAGATGAATAGCTCGGAGGTACGAAGGATAGGCGCGCAAGACAAGTAGCTTCGTCCTGTACTCGTCTCCAGAATGCAACTGGCACCCAATTGTTGGTATGGGGGACCGATCTCACACTGGCCACAGGGGGGCCCGAATCGGGGTGTGAAGCGCCTTATATACGTCAGTAGCAAGGTTTGACATGAGGCCTTTTGTGTGTGTTCTATTAGTACTGAATAGGCTACCCGTGGGTCATGAGAGCCGCAACGAGGCCGGCAAAGTCGTCGAAGATTCTCTTTGGAACCTCAAGGGTAGCGTGCGGTCATGGGATCGTAAGATAGGCACCTACAACCTTTTCTCGGGACCGAAATTCGTGAATATGAGGGTTGTTCTCAATTGTTTTTTCATATTTATATCAGGGTGAAAGGAAGAGAACACCCGCGGTTAGGGGTATCTCGAGGCTCGTATGCGGTTGAATCACGTTTGAAGTACCAGACGAATACGAAAGGCGACAATCAATCTCTATGGCTCCCTGCGGGTGTCGTACTGCACACTCGGGACTCACCCGTGAATTCCTCCGTAGTTGCTGAAACGTTGCTGGCTCATGCAATCAGTGCTGTTGGAACTGTTGGGTAATATTGTTGTGGGCGTGCTATCGCCATCAATTACTCCATCTTTCTGTGAACACCGTCCAATCCAAGGTCTAAAGTTGGTCTTCCCGACCGGTTAATGCGGGTACGTGCGACATGATGTGACTTCGGAAATGCAGGGATTTCAACTAAGAACGAGAATTAGTTGCGGAACAAGCCTGACGAGCGGTATGTATGGGGTTCATTGGCATGTATGCAGCCCAGCAAAGCGGTAGCTAGTAGCTTAGCCAGTGTGACTCGGAGACGACCAAAAACAGAGAGAATTATGCCGAGTGCCTTAGGCGGCTGATCATAAGATATGCTTGGCCAGACTCTACTTATGCCTGTGAGAATCCTTAGCTCCTCCTGAGCTATGGGGTGCCTCCGGACATACGTATCAGCGCTGGGCTGCTGCTCAAGCCACCGATTTCAACAGCAATTCCAACTCACCCCGACGCCCTGATCCGCCTTTCAACGCCGATCAAATGGGCGGGACGCGTGACTGAATCGCGTGACGTCACAAATGTGATTGGACGCGTCGGCTTCAACACCCTTGATGGACAAGATGAGTCGTTATGCTTTTTGCCAGTCATCCATCAGGCAGGTTCTCTGATCAGAAAATAGCTTACGGAATTTTAAATCGTAATGCATCGTGCTGGTATTCACGAGCTGCCTCGATCACCAGCTGAGCAAGGCGTAAATTTGGTGGGGCCGACAATGGTGCTTCTGAAACAGGTTCACCAATTACGCGAAATATTGCAGTAGAAATCAAATTTAAATTTGGTAGATGATGCACGCCAGCCATCATCCTAGAAGGTCCCACAAATAGGAAATGTCCGAGGGTGTCGGCGATTGCGTCCTCCGAGTCTGGTATCTGAATATCTCGACTTTGATTGAGTTTATCAGAGGAAAACCATGTCTATCGTGAAGGCTTACTGAGCCCACCCCGGAATGATGGAAAGTGAGACGTCAGCGTGCGTCATGTTCGAGGTTCATCTGTTCTCCTGAGCTTGTCTTACTGGCCAGACAACACCACCAAACCGATTCAGAATACTATTTAAATTCATTCGAATGCGAATTGTCATCTTTGCTCTTGCCTCACTTCAACACTTGACGAAGAACTGACTTCACCTCCTGTTCAAAGTCTGTTCAACTCACGCTGTCATGACCGCCCTTAGCGCTGCTCGCATTTTCTTTCATGGACTGCTGGTGAGTTACCCGTGCGCCCTCGTCGCACACTTCGACTGACGACAATACGCTTGCGCGCAGTGGTGTTGTGCCGTCGTCCTCATGGCTCTGACGGCCTACCGAATCCATTACACCAAAGGAAGGGACTCCGGCGACATTCTTACCTTGCGAACTCATTATTACGGTACATCTCGTCCTGGTCCGCATTTCGACCTTTTTTTGACCCAAAATTTTAGATTCTGTAATCATCGAGCTTCTGGTCACGTCAATTCTTACGTTTCTCGGATCAACGATTGTGTGAGTTTGTCGTTTTCCTTGTATACCAGCCCATCTTACTGACTCTCTTGTAGCATCGTACTTATCGCAGGCCGGATGAGTGGCTCCAAGAGTTTCATGGGCGAAATGTTGTACTTGTTCATCGTCTGGGTGATGTTTCTCGTGGGCGGATCCATTACGACAGTGAGTGCAATCATCATTAGATAGAATAACGCATCTAACCGTCGTTTCCCCAGCACAAATGGTTGCATCTCAGATGGTGTCGTGGTAGTTACAAAGTCTGCCGTATCCTCGAAACTATCAAGGCCTTTTCCTGGATTTGTTTCGGTCTTCTATCCTTCCTCATGCTATTCGCTGTTGCCGACTACTTCTGGTCGCGACACAAGAAGGGTGGATCAGCTTACGGAGGTTCCACTTATTCGGAGGCGAGAACTGTCACCGCCGCACCTGCAACCTACACCGCCCCTGCTCCTGCCACTCAGCAACCACCAACCACTCACACGACCGAGACAACTTACACTGAAGTTCGTGCCACGAACGCTCCCGTTGCCGCTACCGCATGAATCAAGTCTTTGCAAAGGAATGACACTCGAGCAGTATATGAATGTAACCCTTTTCGCTTTCTCCTTTTGCAAGTAGGAATTTATGTAGACCAAATGTAACATCACTGTAATATACGAAAATTTTCTTAGTTGTTTAATTCTTCGGGCGTTATGCTTTCCGATGGTCACGTTGATCATGAACTGAACGAAATAGATACCGAATTACACTGCGATCGATGGCTAATATACAACTAGTGAACTTTGCTCGTGAATACTTGAGACCTATTAATTAGTAGCTTCGTTCATCTTGACCCATACACCTCCCTATAAAAAACGCGATTAGTATTCATGCCCTCGAAAGCTGTACACCGGACGCCACTTACGCTAGCATACATCGTCAAATGGTTCTTCGGCCTGACCTTCTCAATCGCCTTTCGCCCGGTGCCCTTTGCCCAATCGGCGGGAGGGACCGCTTCCTTAGGCGCAGAAGCGAGATCCAAGGAAATGTCACAGAAGGACTGCAACAAGCGGATGACCATGAAGGACATCTCGTTGTAAGCGTACTGTTGATTCGAAAGAATTAGACGCGTCGGCTGGAAGTCGAACTCAAGACAGGTGGTAGTAATGACGTACTTGTTGGCCGAGGCAGATTCTGGGTCCAGCGTTGAAGGGAAGGAAAATGAATGAATTCTTGAGTAGGTATTTCTTCAGACGGTCGTCCAGGAAGCGGTCTGGGTCAAACTCCTCGGCTAAAAGGGAACGCATCAATACTACTGAGAATTGGTGGTAAATAGAAAGATTCGTTACCGTCTGGGCCCCAAAGATCTTTCCTCCGGTGCATTAGGAAAACGGAATAGACGACACTGGAAAACGATCGGAATTTGCAAAAAGGCGTGATAACGACGGCCAAAACGTACCTTGTCTTGGGTGGAATGTACAATGGCTTCTCTGATGGAACGGGAGACGGCCAGATAGTCTCATTCACAGATTGGCGAACGTTGAAAGGACTGCCGAAGCGTAAGGACAAGCCTAACGGTGGTAGTGAGAAGGACATACACAATGGGGAAGAGACGAAGGGTTTCTAGTGATAGCCAAATACCAGTTAGATTAATAAATCGCTGGTGCTAATAGCAGACACACCATTCAGGACAGCACGCAGGTATTTGAGTTCCTTGAGGTCTTCGAAGTTGGGGCGACGGTTGGGTCCAACCTTCTCCAGAATCTCGGCACGTAGACGCTGAAGAACATCGGGGTGCTGGGATAAAAGATAGATCACGAAGGTCAAGGTAGCAGCCGTAGTGTCTCTTCCAGCTAGAGCGATCAGCATGAATATGGTAGTAAAGATTGTCGTGCGAATATGCCTACCAATCATAATGTTGAGCCTAAGAAAAGGTTAGGACAGCCCCTTGCCGTATAGAATATGAGAGAAGAACATACGTCTCATCTCTGAGGACGACAGGGTCCATAGTAACGTCCAGCAAATGATCCAAAAGACAGCCTTCCTTTTCCGCCTCCTTATCGTCAACGTTCTTTTCTTGAGGAGGGGCATTTTGTTTCCTCTCAACCGCTTCCTTGATAACGGGCTCAATATAAGCGTTAACGATCTTCATGCTGTCTGCTGTCTTGTCCTTATTGATTTCGAATAACGGCCAGATCCAGGACAAACGCTCTCGGTCAGCGATGATTTCTTGCGCCTTCAGGAAGGCGTCGGCGAACTCGTCTGCGGCGTTCTTCTGAGGTGACTTCTGTCCATTAGGAAGATAGGTGGCGTTGGGGGGGGTATGGAAGGCCGGCTGAAAGAGTATGAACGCAAGTACCAAACAGGAATTCGGTAGCGGTGTCGATGGTAAACCTGCCCATAAGATCCTGCGAAAGAGTAAGAGAGCTAGATCACTTCATGGCAATCTGGATTCCGACCTGGAAGTCAACGGCATGCCCCTCTCGCAACCTCTGTTTGAGTACGGCAAGGACCTGGTCCGCATGACGATCGAAAATGTCAAAATCGGCGATGCGGTCACGGGCGAAGACTGGACGTGTAAGAGACCTATGGAATCTAGCGAAATAGGCGTCAGGTTGCAGGAGGAAAAGAGAGAAAGGGTCGATGCGCACTTCCACATTTCACCTATATTATGGTCGAAATATCCAGTCAACCTAAATGTTCGGACAAAGAACCCGAATCTGCCTACCGTCCGAATTAAACACTCCAGTTCCTAAAACTGAACGCATGGACTCCCCGAATCGTTCGCCTGAGAAGTTTATTATGAGCCCATGGACTACTGGAAATCTCGAAAGTCCCTGACCTTTCACGAAGTTTTGGAAGTCGGTAGCCAAAATGAGCTTGACATGTTCTGGGGACGTCGTGAAGATAAGATCGCTATACATAATGTTGAGATTGAACGTCGGTCCAAGGGTGGTTAATGGGTCCTGCATATCTTCGCCTGGAATACGTGGATTTCTCAGCCTATGACCAGGAATAAACGCAGAATCAACGTACCGACGTAACCCTTCTTACTATTATTCATGGCCCTCTCCACGACATCGAGGTTTCCAATCTTCTCTCCAAGAATTCGGGGCACGATGCGAGCACCAAGAGCTGCTGCCCTTCTCTTATGTTTCAAATCCCGGAGAGAAACATACAGTCTGCCTAAGACCGGGGCAGCGATAAGAGCACCGGTTATGATGACCCAATTGGAGACCTCGACCCCATAGTAGATTGCGAGTTGGTTCGCTCCATAATGGGTAGAGCCCACATAGACTGAGAGGTAGGCGACCCCACGGCAGAGGAAAGCGACACCAGGGGTGACCAAGGACATGAGAGGCCAAAATAGAAGTGATCGGTTATGGAGAGAGACGAGGTCATATATATGTGCCCCGGCCTTTGTAAAGTCGGCCGCCAAGGGGCCCATAATAACTCCTGGTTGGACCATTAAGAAGGTCAAGCGACCATGGATTCTTTGATGGTTTGACAGTTTCCGCGGCCGATTTTCGATCACTTGATCGCAGCCCGCAGCGCAACGGCAACTGCGTAAGTAAATCCTGGAGTACCGAAGAAACGGTGGGTATGAAGCCTGCCTCTGTGAGAAATGAGGACGGCTTGAGCCTATAGGTAAACTTATTGTGGCCCAGTTTTAGAGGATCTCCAGGAAGAAACCGTGCAATGAACTCAACGATGTGTGCTTAATAAAGCAATAATTACAATTGGGCACATAATACTGATGAGCGAAGTGTACATAACAAGCCAAGAAAAGGGGTGGGTGTGGGGAGCCAGGATGGTGTTGGGTAAATTGGATTACGTGTTTAACTACCGTTCAACCGTACACTAGTAGGAGACTTGGTGTTGCTGGGCATGAAAAGTTGCAAACGACAACAAGGAGGGACTTTCCGGTAGCTTACCGTTTATCCCTGCCGGCTGACGGGTAAACGGTAACGAAGACAGAGTTCGAAAGGTGGACAGCCTGACGGAAAGAGCGGAAGTTCAAATGGTGAGCGGGGCTTGGCGGATCTTCAAATATCCGGCGGCAAGAGCCGCTTTGACCATCGTGTAATTTGTACGGTTCAACAACTTCCACTCCATCCACCCATATTTACCGAATTCATGTTGTTTGAAGACAAAGAGAGATATCACGACGATGATAGCTCGGCTGAAGAGTCAGATATTGACGAAGAAGGGTACAGCGATGATTCCAGCGACGACGACGACGACGTCGAAGATCCAAGAGAAACGGCTGCAGAGAAAGAGATTGAAGGAGATTTCGAGTATGTCTGAAGGGCTTCAAAGCTTGAAAAATCCTCATTCTCCGTGTCTTCAAGCCGTATTATACAAGGAATTCGCGAACAAGATGCTGCATCAGGCGCTGCGGTCTTATCGAAGGACTGGGACTTCAACTTCATCGCGGAGAGGGAGGCTGAATTCCGTGACGACCTGCGGGAAGCGTCCGGAGTGGGGAGGAAGAAGAAGGTGTGTATCAGCTCCTCTGATTATCCAGACAAGCTGTTAACCTGAACAGAAAGGTCGAACTGCAGGGCCTGTACTTTCGCAACAGGTCAAATCTCTCATTGGGGAGGGGAATCAAGCGTACATTGATAACAACATCCCTGACGCGGTGCGCATCATGAGTGAGGTCATTCGAATTGAGCCACGAGCAGCGGCGCCATGGACAGTCCTTGCCCAATGCTATGAAGATMTGGGAGAGAAAGAAACAGCATTGAAGCTCCGTGTTATGGCAGCTCACCTCCGRCATGATGCAGACGAATGGGATCGTCTGGCACGGCATTCCAGGTGAGTAATTGCTCTTTCTTCGTTTATCGAACGAGTGTATGAATCTCGCATTGCAGGGAGCTGGGGTATAATCAGCAAGCGCTATACTGCTATCGAAAGGTCAACAGTCTTGACCCAACGAATGTCGACGCGTTTTGGGATAGAGCCTCGCTAGCCAAGGAAGTAGGAGACTTTAGGACWGCCAAACACGCCCTTTCCGCCATTCTCAAACGCTTCCCGCATGACTTAACTGTTCTGCGAGAGCTTCACCTGGTACTCGTAGAGCTCAACGACCTCCCAACCTGTGCCAACCTTCTCCGAGAAGCGTTCGACCATCATCAGAAGCTGCATCCCGCCGGCGGTGGTTTTACCGAGCTGGACATCTTGTTGCTTGCTGATCTTTATAACGCTCTGGGAGAGTACGACAAGGCGGTCGACATCATTCGGAAAGGGACGCGGTGGCTCCAAGGAAGGCAAGAGCAGCGGTATTGGGACCTTTGTGAAGACGACAGAGAGTACGATATGYTAGGTTGGACGCGTACTGCCGCTGGAGAAAATGGTTCAATAGAACCAGGCTATTTCGCTTTGGATACAAATACTCGACATCGTTTAGCTGTTGCGAGGATCAAAATGGGCGATGTCGAAGAGGGCAAGGTATTGTCTTCCAGTRCAACTCGGCAATGCTACGTTTATGAACCTTTTTGCAGAGACATGCTGATGCCGTCCTGTCTGAAGATGTTTTGGACTATGCAGTGCTGTTCTCGGAGATCGCTGACGCGTATTTCGAGCGAGAGATGTACGCCGAGGCCAAGCCAATCTACGAGCTGCTTGGYGGGGATCCTGCAGTATGTGTACAATCGTTTTTGTCAGATAAATMTCTGAATCAAGGCCATCTGGTCCATAGACCAGCAGTATCTACGTACTCCTTCAAACCGCGGCCTGCATGAGAAATCTTGAGCAGCTGAAAGAAGCGGCCGAGGTCTATGAGCACAGTAGGCAACGTCAATCTAGGTCKTAGCGGTCCACTGAAATGGATTTCTAGTCCGCCTTGCTGACCCGACCAACAACGATGCCAAGATGAAGCTTGCAGAAATTTATGAGATACTTGGAGAAACTCGAAGGGCTTTAGACTTGGTTTACGAGGGTGGGTCGATATTGAAGTGTTGGGGCCCTTTTTAACACCAATTTTCAGTCATCGACTCCCGAAAGAAACGCAAGAACGCCAATCAGTCGCAAGCAGAGATGACTCCTGATCCCTCTGGGTCGCAAGCTATGGCGTCGACCTCCCTTTTCACGGAGGATAAACTGACTGCCAAATCAAAGGCTGCTGCAGCTCGGGCTCAGAATCGCCTTACCCACGCACAACTCCGAGAGCTAGAGGTAGAAAAGGAAAAGGAAGTAATCAAAGGCTTCAAGCGACTCAAGGAGCAGTGGTCGGCATTGCTCAGTGGCGATGACGTGAACGCCGAGCGAGAGTGGCTCTTGGAGGCTGAAAAATTGGTTGATATGTTCAGAGAAACTCGCAATCTCTTCCTTACAAGTCGGGTGCGTGCTACGCGGACAGAATGTCAGATCTATCTGGTCTTATCGTACGGTATCAGGCAAATCCCTTCAGGGGCATGTTCCCACGCAGTCGGAAACGGAAGCAACAAGCAGAAACCGAAGCCGATGAAGATCGGATGGCTTCCAGGCTTCAGTTGGATCTTGGTGAGGTTTTTCACGCGTTTAGAAAGTAAGCGCTAAAAGACATCTCAGAGCGCGATAGTCTCGCTCGAAAAGCCAAGTCTGTGGACAAACCGGGAAGTGTTAACATCTTCCGTGGAGTTTCATTCGATGATTGGCTACGAATGATAATTCAGGTCCGTTCATCCGGCTTTATCGAACTGATTGTATGCTAATCTGTACTTACGTACATACAGTACTGTTTCGTGCTCACCAAACGGGACCAGTTTGATGTGGCAGACGAAGTCCTCCGACATATCCTTGTATCCAATGCTTATCAGGCACCAGAGCGCCAAGATGCAATTCGGCTAGCACTAATCAGTGAGTTTAGATCCATTTCATAGTATCTTCTCTTGACGCCCATAACCTATTGCAGCGTGTGCTATCTCAACTCAAAATTATACGGCCGTGGTAGACCAATGTCGAAAGCTGGTCACTCGATATCAGTTTAATAACGAACCTCTACGGATCATGCTGGCGTCAATCTCAAGTGGACTTCGACCAACGGATGCTTTCATCACCTCAACATTACAGAAGCATTTATTCCGGGAGATGAAACTGGCAGACGCCGCCGTCAAAGCACCTGAGTCGCTCCGCTGGAATACTCTCAATAAACGGTATGCCCACACCAGCGGGACTGGGGCTTCGGCTAAAGGAGACGACGGCGATGTCGGCGACGACGACGAAATGGACGTGGACGGAGAAGGAGTACCTAGTGCCGACCACGCCGCCAGCACCGAGAAGTCCCAGCATGCCAGTACCCCGGCGGCAGAGAAAGCCCCGATTCCTACAAAACATAACCCGGTTATCGTGGCAATCTATGGCCAAATATGCATCGCAGCAAAGAGCTATCAAAGCGCCATATGTACGTGTATTCGCCTGCTAGTAAACCTAGCAACTAAATCCTGTGTTCTTGATACCAGTTTATTTGTTGCATGCGTACGACTACGCTCCCAAGGATCCTATGATCTGTCTTTGTCTTGCTATCGCGTCCATCGGCCGAGCAATGCAGAGACAGTCTGACAACCGCCAGCATTTGGTCGCACAGGTATGCAGCACTGACGCTCGACCGTATAATTTGCACTCAGAATGACGTTCCAGGGTATGGCGTTTCTGTCGCAATATCGTAACCTCCGGGCGAATGACCTAGAAACAAGACGAGAAGTCGAATACAACTTCGCTCGAATCTTTCATCAGCTGGGTAAGCGCGGTCTGCGATATAGTCTCATTTTGTCAACCACTTATTGCTGTAGGCCTGTATTCATACGCCGTGAAGCACTACGAGAAGGTGTTGCAGATGGCGGAAGAATCAGGAGTGAGCTATTCCGATGTCCGTTTGTTGTGATTGTGTGCTGAAACAGTTGAAGGATGATCTGTATGGAAAGGAATCTGCCTATAACCTTTCATTGATCTATGTTTTCACTGGTGCCACTCCGCTGGCGAAAGTACTATATCGAAGATGGCTGTCTGTTTGAACCCAGGTCACGAGTTAGCGCCCATCACACAAAATTTGATTTAGTGATCATTCCAAATCAATGGGATTTCCCTTTCAGATCACGTTACGCCCACAAACCGGTCAACTTGGCCATCGAAAGCGCCCACACGCGGTTTGTCGGTGTCTAGCAATTTGCAAAATGGCCTAATTGAGATGACCACTATGTGCTCAAAGAGAAATTGTTGTGGTCTCCTGACCTGAAATTGCCCCACTGAACTCTCCTATTCAAGGGAACCTTAATTGACGATGGACTATGCGCCGGTCCACCTCTAAGTTGTCAATGCACACCTCGGTGGACTTTCTCCGTCCGATCGGATCATCTTTGTACCTGCCCCTTTGTCGTTTGACAGGTATCTATTACAGTGGGCGTCGAACTAAAGGCCGAAGCTGTACCAGAAACCTCGCTGTGCAAAAGGCAAGCGAAGTCATGAATCAGGTCCGACGAGCTCGTCAACGTGCATCATCCAGCGAAAGATTGAGAATGTCAGGATGATTCTAATGCTACAACATAAGGACTACATCAATACTACTACAATACTCTATCTATGAGCGCATACAAGATAAAGCTCTATGAGTACCATGTGTTCAGTCTATCAATACGAATAGTCTACGTTAGAATAAGTTACGAATGGAATCTAGTCTAGGACGAGAATGGAGGGAAATAAATATGATAAATAATTGAAAAATGGAATAAATAGTTGATGTGAATTGGTCGTGTTGTTCGTTGTCCAGAGTTCACGTTGAGGTGATGATTGCTCAATCGATGTTGCGATTGGAGTAAAAGAGGACGGCATTTAGAATGGCCACATCGAGAAGGCCTTGTGATATAGCAGCGGGTAGGATGCTGAGCTGAACTGCGGAATCGGATCCTCGGGAGAGAAATCCTAAGAACTCGCGGGGGGAGTAGGAGACGTTGTGGAGGTATACGCAATCCCTTTCAGGATCTCTGGACCACTGATAGGATTTTCCTTTCAATGACATCGCCCGAGAAGATTGGCTTGGGGATAGAGGAAGGAATTGGGACGAGAATTGCCTGGGAATGGAGTTGATATAGGTCTTCAATTGAACGACAGGATGGTATTGCCATTCGATGGTTGCAGCCAGATTTCCTCCTTCGTCTTTGATGGTTGTCACAGCCGGAGTCGAGTCCTGTGCTGCAGCGGTCGATATGTGGAATCGAGGGCGGGAGTCCGAACCGACAACAGCACAATCCAAGATGCTGTTGGTTGGTTGATGAGGTTGGAATCTGAATGTGAGCAATTGTTCAGATCCCCCAGAGACTCCGCTTGGCAGATGTGGTAGGGCGCCATGGATGGAAGGGATTGGCCCGCTCGACCCTTCTTCGTATTGGTTATGAGGATTGGCCCATCCACCTTGTGCATAAGGGTTGACTCCGAAGGCAGACATTTGCTATGATGAAGTCGCTGGTGTTTGGAAGGTGGAAATGGATGCTGGGTTCTGGTGAACGAACGGTCTCATCGTATGGGTTCTTATACAGTTGCTCTCGAACGCGAAATCGTTGAGCGTATGTCCCGGTTCCAAGCCAAGCCTGAGGGAGATACTACAGATCTGAGATCGTCTAAGGGGCGGAAGCTGTCACGTCATGCTTCCGCCGGGCAGTCTGTTTGTCTTCTGCCACGATGATCTCCGAATATAGTCGAAACCCCCCCACTTGAGATAGTGAGCCGGTCAATTGGTGTAACTGAACTCCCGGAGCTGCGGGAAAAGAGGCTGTGATTTAGGAAGCAACATTCAAATCACATAATGTAGGGTAATTGGAACTCAAGCGTCATCTTCGCTATCCTAGGTTCCGTGGTACTAGTGATTCCCGATGCTTGAGGTCTTGATACAGACTGCCCAAACATATCTGTTTTCTGAACTGATCGGTCAGTTGCCGACTTTGCAATAGCGGCCTCTGCCCGCCTCCGTTCCGAGGTGATGAGTCTGCATCACCCACACTACCAAGCACATCACTGAGCAGCTGTTTGGTAGGCGCCTATTAGTACCAGCCTACCAGGACACAATCAACCCAAGGAAATAGGGTCTGTGACAATCAGTTTGAGCCGAATCAATTATTCTCGATGACAGCATACTCGTGGCGAGCTCAGCGTTAATACAAGTCGCATACACCGGGGGCGCCCTTCTGGTTCGGAAACAAGTCCCTGACGCTTTGAAACCAAAATCCGTGATCGAGGGGTCAGATGAGATTCGACAATTTTCTGTCGAAAAACGAATGCTCTATATGCCGGCACCTGAATAGGGCTGCACGTGCCCTTGGCGAAGGGTAACCTGTCCGTTGTATGCATCTAATCGGAGACCAAGCAAGAATCACTTTAAATGTTTGATTTCGAGTTTTCTCTTGAGTCGTGCTGAGGCTCGCAGATCTCAGCGAGCAAATTGAGGCGGTGCGTCCCGTGTGCACCTGAGTCGGTCCCAGAAAAGTGTTAAAAAGGGAAGATGAAATGATAACCAGTCCCTCTACTGAACGGTTCATCTGTCGCAGAATTTGATTAGCGTGTTGGATGTTTGGTTACCGTAAATAATACTTATCGCAGCAGAGCATTTGAACTCCGTCTCAATATTCAAAACCTGGTCGCCTGCGTCCGACTCGGATGCTGCGACCAACAGAGGCTGAGGCATTTTGCGTGGCTGCCGGATGCCACCCTCTTCGTTGCTGCTCTCCACTCCCTCAGTCTGACGGTCAGTGCCGGAGGCCAGTGACCGTGACGAGCCAAATGACGATCTAAACAGTAACCACGGATGCTGCCGAAACGGGTGAGTTTAGTAAATATGACGGAGCTCGAAAGAAAAACGCCGCGGGCCGGCTAGGAGGAGCGCTGCGCAGTCTCAGCNTTTTCGCGACCTTCTTGGGTACCCTCGGCAATCTATCAGGATATAATACTCAAGTTTTATTTCAACTTAGCGCTTGAGAGTCACCGGTAGTCATCGGTAGGCAAGACTTCCCTCAAGCCGTCTACACAGTTCGTCAGAATCCAACGTTTTACAAGAAAGCCAACATTCCTAGAATACAGGACATTTCGTCGGCTTCTGGTGATCATTTCACTTTATTCCTTGGTCGCAGCGCTAGTCATTGTCAACTACAGAATCCTCCTCAGCGGTCAAAGACCCGATGTCACTCGGGCTGTGATACTCCTCTCACAGTGTTGAGCGCCGAATCGACCTGGGTGCCATCAAGTGCCCGAGTTGATCGCGAATGCCTCAAACCGGTAATGATCACTGTTCCCAATCCGGGCATCTCTTGTTACACCCCTGTTCTGCCAAACCAGACAAATGTCGGATTCTTGGACACTCAGTCCGGTGCGAGGCTTCCAGGAAACTAGACCAACATTTATTTCTTTTCATGGTAATGCATCACGTGATAATTGTCAGATTGTTCTCGTGTTTTTAAGTCGTGAATCTGTGNTTTTGCACGAGAACGCAATTTCATCGAGGGTGCAATCAATGGTAAGTAGACGTATTATAGAGGAACCTGAGGATTCATTTATGCGATTGATACAAATCTGTCAATAAGCAGTGAAGAACAATCATACTGCAAGCAGTTCACATACGTAGAACACCGGAGATTGGCTGAAGTAGCGCATAGCAACTGCATGGAAAAAAAGGATATGGACAGCCCTTGTCAAGGAAAAAGCTAAGTTAATGAGAATACCAGAGGTAGACAACCAAAGATCGGGTGAGGGCTGACTCGGAGTGCTGAGCTCCAGTCAGAATTTGTGGATGCATATCGAGATAGTGGGAATCGGAACTAAATCTTGAGGTAAGGATGGCCACACCTGTCTGAGCAACCCAGCGACATGCTATGGGCGACTAGAGCGAATAGAAAGAACGGAATGTTAGGCACCGCCTCGTGAACAAGACAAGCTCGTATGGCAATCCATCCAAATACCGCGGTCGATAGCCCTACATCTTTGGTCTTCCCAAGGAAACAAAACGGAGGCAGAGACATAGTGCTAGTTCCTATTAAATTTATAGCAGTAACTGGCTTAGACAATTTCATTCTGAGCTACAAATGACAAGAGATGAGGCTTAACGGGTCCAATTCAGCACGTAATACACCATGTATTCGTATTTCTAGCGTATTTAGGCCAACATGCATGGTACAGTAATGGAAACAGCTTGTCGAGCGAAATGCAGGGATACTGCCTTAGTAGCAAAGAGTAACCAGACAGAAAGTCGAGTGTCCAGGTGCGCCCCGGACAGGCCATTCCTTTAAAATTGGCGGGAGGCTTGACTCTCCGAGGAGTTTGCCGACACAAACGGGACAGATCGTGGGGATCCAAGGGCTCGAAGCGCCCAAAATTTTTTTTGAACGGTGCACAGGCGCTTTTGGCTTTTTCGGCTCTGGGGAAATTCGGGAAGGCCATTTTTAGGGGTTCTAGCCATCGTAACTCAACCAGGTATTTCGCCAGCGTAAACACGTTCCAGAACCCTGGCTTTAATTTCATCGACGGGGACAACATGCTGTAAAGCTTTCAATGGCGAACACGCCGTGCACCTTGATTTAACCTTCCATAATTTAATCTATCCTTCCGATCGTTGACAGGTTCAATATGAATAATATACCGTTCACCGTCATGAACCGAATTCGACCGCGATCCTGTCAGGTAAGTAAGCGCCAGGGCGACGCGTCCGGCCGATCCCAACAAAGATCTGTCAACCTTGGACAGTCGATCCAGCGGGCACCCGAAGTGATAAATACCTGTCGACCCACTACAGAGACTCCCGTTGGCTTTTGATCTTCCACCCCGACGCAGAACCAACACCCACACTCTTTTGAACCTTCCGCTCTTTTAATTCAATCATGCTCTCCTTGAATGTGTTGAAACCCTTATTCTGCGCTCTGGTTGCTCTCACCTATTTCGGTGCAGCTGGGGCCATCTCCCCCGAGTACGCTGTGGCGAGGCGCCAGGCTGCTAGTCGCACTATTGAGGCCCGCGAACTTATGACTAACGGGGAGCGCCTCCGTCGTGGACTTCCACCTTTGCCTCCACGATCCCTGTATCCTACAAGGACCGGAGTTGGTGAGTGCCGCCCATGTGCGCCCATCCTTCAGACCGTTAACGACGAGCTTCAGTCGCCAGATGGAGGTCCCAGCCCTCCGGTGTTTCATAGTTCGTGTCCTCCGCAGTGTCAGAAGATGCTAGTACTAATTCTCAACCGCCACAGCGAGCGCAGATGCATCGAAGTCAAGAAGAAAGGGAACACTGGTGGCTTCCCCACCAGCTATATCAGCGACATCTTTGTCTCAAATACTGGAACGTGAGTTACTTGTCGATCGCAACGTATCATGGCATCCACCTCACTCGTAAACCTCTACAGATTTGGCGTCACCAATAACAAGAATAGATGTCTCGAAGTGCTCGTACCCAGCAACAATGGTCCATTTAGTTTGGCCATCGATGTGAGTGTCTGTCTCAAATATCTACGCGATGGGCTCCCTGACATCTTTCTCTTGAAAGGGCGAGAATGGTAACGAAAAATATCTTGGCCTAGCTCTGCGGTACGAATTTGATTGACTATCCCGTGGCACTTCCTCACTGATCGGCTCCGTTCGCAACAAAATGCAGTTCTGGGAGGGACTATGTGTTGCCCGTCAAAGCAGTACAGAGTTCAGATCCAGTTGAGGATGGAAATTCGAACGACTCTGGCTACGGGTCCAACAACACGGTAGGCCGTTTCCTTTTGATAGTGGTAACTGTAGCTGAATGTGGTTCTCTTTAGCCTTATTCGCGCTCCGCTGTTTGGTCCAAGAACAATTCCGACGATGTGTCCGGTGCGTAGTGTTGAAAACCGCTCTTTGCCTTTTCTAAATTGTTACTATGATGGTATGCCAGTTACATGGAACGGTAATCAGGTTAGCTTCTGGATGAGGGAGAATCCGGGTCCCGCCAACGATCCCAAGCGAATTTACTTCGCCATCAACAGTGGCTACAGCAACGACTTTAGCGACGACTTCGAAGTTGTAAGTGATTCAGTGCATCCATGATGGAAACGGTGCTGAATTTCGCGTGCTTTAACAGGAACTACGCTACGTGAATCCTACTAACGGAAATTAAACCGTCCTTTGTACCACTTTATGTCGGTTTTTCCACTTGGACCCGTTCCTTTGTTGTTGAATGAATGTGACATCTTGTTTGGACATTTGTATACCCACACCTTATCTACATCTAAAACTCTTGTTCCTTCCTAGTTGAAACACCTTGTCATATCACATACTATATTACTATGTCTTGAACGTTAGTTACATTTCAGGATGCCAGCCACCGTGAGTTTGATTTGGGCAGTGCAGTACTCAGTCTGGCATTGTCTGACGATAGTCAAGGTGGGCCCGCTCACAGTTTAGAGCCAACCTTAGGCTAATTTAGAGTTTGATTTCGACCTAATTTCGTCATTTTTCCGAAACCAACTTCGAACATTCCACTGATTTGAGTGAAAACCAGGGGGTGTGGACATGGAGGGGGACTCCCAACCGCGCGCAATGCCGCATCGCCCTCTGGGATAGTAAATTGCTTGCATTCTTTCTCATTTAAACTGTCTTCCGTTGTATAAACGGAGTCCCATAGAGTTCAATAGACCCCTTTATAGATATTCTACGAGTCTCAATGGACACACCGTAGTCTCTAAGAGTTCAGACTCCGAAAGGTGGCGCCGCTCCCACAACATAGTTTCACGAACTGGATGAAATTGGGTCGCGAAATGAGACTTGAAATCACCTTGAAATTGTGACTGTGAACGCGCTTGATGTACTTCAATAGCAGGTAAAGTGTGTATTAAAACTTCGGAAAGATGAGTACATGCGAACGATATGTCAGGAAAGCCATTAGTTTACGCCATGAGTTGCATCATGAGTCGTTAGTATGAGAAGGGGCGACCAGAGCAATTTGTTCATCCTGCTCAGTTTTAGCCTTTGCCGCAGCTTCCAACTCGGTGAACGTGCCGCTCTTCAAGCACATCTGTCGGAAGATACCATGCTCTCTCCGGATGAGATTGTAGGGAGTATCGAACTCGACAACCTGCACATGCATGTTAGCAAGAAATCCGAATATTGGTACACACGGGAACGCATACCTGTCCTTTTTCTAGGACTATCAGTCTATCATAGTCGATGACAGTCCTCAACCTATGTGCAACTGCAGGTCATGTTAACAACTGGAGAAGCATCGCGTCAAGAGAACCAGACAAACCAGTCAAAAGTAAGCTTCCACCAAACTCTTCACGAATCGCTGTCTGAATCTTGGCATCCGTGGAGAAGTCGATACTACTGGTAGCTTCGTCAAGCACAATGATCGAGCTTCTCCTCAACAAGGCCCGGGCCATAGCTATGAGCTGTCGTTGCCCCTGGGAGAAGTTGGTGCCGCCTGGAGAAACCTTCGTGTCCAGGTTGATCTTTGCCTTGGGGTCAATTTCGGTATTCGAAGTGGCGATTGAGATTGCATCCGAAGGGCCTTGTGTTGATCCACTGACTTCGCGTTCAACGTTGATGATAGACGCAGCACGAGAATGAGCCCGAGAGGGTGCGGCTGATTGCTCACGAGATGGACCTCTAGAGACACCAGCACTATCCGTGATGAGGTGAACCCGCCGAAGGACGTCGATGCGTTCGGCATCGGTGTGTTCATCTGATTATAATTTCAATCAATACAATTTCGCAAGGTTTCGCTTCTTACTCGGAGTCACTCACCGAAGGGATCCAAATTCTCTCGCAATGTACCAGAGAAGAGCGCGGCATCCTGCAAATGATGAGGCAAGGGTCAACGAATAGAAATCTGACCACGTACTTGGGGTATGAACGTCAATCTCGACCGCAAATCGTGAACACCGATAGTCGAGATATCTATCCCGTCGATGAGGATTCTCCCTTCCACAGGATCCACAAAGCGCAAGATGCTCATTGCAAGTGTTGACTTTCCGCTTCCGGTGCGACCTAGCAAGCCAATGCGCTCGCCGGCTTTCAAGCTGAAGGACACATCGTGTAGAACAGCTGGGAGATCAGGGGCATACTTCACGACGAGGTTTTCCACCGTGACCAGGGAATCGCTCGTGCTGGAAGGCCAGTAAGCTGGTGGTCGGTGAGATTCAATTGTCGCTGGAGGTTCTTGAGGAAGATTAAGGCTACATAGAAGCGTGAGTGACAGCGTGCAAAAGGTGTTATACAAAGCTTACTATTCGACCACTCGTTCAACGGAGCTGTGGAAATGGAAGTCAGCACCCACCGCGGTCAGACCGTTGTTCAAACTCACTTCAAATCCAACTCCAAAGCTGATGAAAAGAGCTAAGTAAAACTCAGATCACACCTACGGTTGAAGACTCACCTGTCCAGAATCGACAAGCCCAATAAACTGTCCACGAAATGAGTCAATATAATGCAGGGTAGGAAGCAAAGTCCAGCACATACCTGAAGAAGTGAACGTCATTGCGCTTGTGATACACAATCCAGCCATGCCGGAACCCTTGGACAACGGCGAAATGGAAAACAGAGTCGTGACTAGCACCGATAAAGCACCAAGGGCATCAAAGTTCAGCAAAAGCCATCGATTCGTCATCCAGAACGACCACCACATCTACGTGGAGAAGAACATATTAGGCCAAGGCTACTAAGCACGGATTGCATGCTATCGACTTACCTTGGTGGTTATGTCAATCTTCGCATGTAGGTTATTCAAGAACCGTCTCTCAGCAGAGAATGCTCGAACAGTGACGATGCCTTCCAACAATTCCCCAAAGTCGGAGAAGATGGGCGAACGAGAGTTAGATTCCATCCTTCGCAAGTCTCGACCTGTGTTGAGGTAACCAATTGCGAGTTCTCGGTACGCAAATCCAATGAAGAAAGCTGGAATCAGGAAATACGGGAACACGACACTGAGGGGCCGAATGTCAGGATGCTGGATTCCGATAGATACGGATGAAACCAATGAATCGGCCACGTACGCAATGATGACAATGGCAGCAAAGAAGCTTGCCAGTGCCGTATTGACAGCTTGCAGAGAACCGGCTAGAGACGAGTCGATGGTTTCAATATCCTTCCCGAATCGATTCAGCATTCGGCCTAGTCAAAATGCAGGATTAGCTATCGAGTCGGAACACTGCAATAAAGGTCAACATACCTTGAGGGGTGGTATCGTGGAACCTGAATGTCGCTCGAACAACAGAGACAAGAAGCTTCCTAAACAACCCAATCAACATACCATTATCATAACGGATGAATGAAGGTGACGTACTGGAAAAGTACCCTCGATGCTCTCAGAGCAGCAGTATACTGCGCGGTAACCGACAAGACATTGGCGAGTGCAATAGCGATACCAATCCCACCGTAGATACCAACGTAGAAAAACGGATGCAGCGAAGCATCAGGCCAGTCAATACCAAATGTGCCGTTAGTAGCGGCATTGTTCGCTAGCGAGTGATAAATGGTGTCGTGGTAGTGTGAATGCGAGTAAATGTCTTCCGGAATGACTTCATGATCCGTCATAGAAGCAAAAGACCTGAAGGAAAAGAATGCAGGAGGCGCACTGCTGGGATATGCCTCTCCCCAGATCTATGATACGCAAGAAGCGCCATCAGAAACTAGACCTCCAACAGGGTGTCAGAAGAAAGCAATACTACTAACTGTGATCCAGATCTTCTCGCTGGCGCCCAACAGTTGCACAACGACGACCATGAAAGCCAAGAACCCCCATATCCAATAAGACCTGCATCCAACGCAATCAGCCAAAACCCCAAGGCACACAGATAGAGAATATATCCTTACGAAGCTTCGAGGTAGCTCTTATAGATCGACCATTTCACCCCTCCAGTCTCCCTGTGTTCGTCCTTGACAAGCTTTCTAGGTTTCTTCGCTTCGCCAGGAGTGGCAGCGGGATCCTCTGCGTCACCCTCACCGTTGCTACTGCTACTCTCGGCTGAAGCCTCCTTGGCTGCTGCAAGTGCCATTTCGTCCTTGTGTAGGTCAGCGGCAGCATCGTACGTGATGTGTTCCAGTACGCCTTGGTCTCGGAGGTCTTCAACTGTGCCTTGGGTGTCGATTCTACCATCAAGCATGCGCACGAGGTAGTATGCGCCTGGTAGGACCAACTCAACATGGTGAGTAACCAGAACCTATTAAGAACGTCGTTTAGATCACGTCGAGTCTGCTGGAGAAGGAAATGAAGGGAACTTGCCACAGTGCGGTTTGCGAGCAACGGTCCACAGAGCAGCTTCTCGTACAGGTAACGCGAGGTGTGGCTATCCTGGGAGGAATTATCAGTAACCGAATTCTGACAAGAAAGTTGGCTAAAAATACGACATACCACGGCGCTCAGAGGATCGTCCAATAGAACATACTTGGTTCGAGCGTAGACAGCACGGGCCAACGCAACTCGAGCCTTCTGACCACCAGACAGACTCACACCCCTACAATCAAACCCGAAAGTCAGTTAAGCATCAACACTGTCAAGCCCGGGACCAAGAAGTCTCCAGAAAGAGAAGGAGAAAGAGTCGAAGGATGGAGAACGAAAATAGCGAACGGCTACTTCGCATCCGTTCGCATCATGTCGAAAAAACAGAACAAGACCTTACCTTGCCCCAATCTCGGTCTCATCCCCATCCTCGAGCATCTCCAAGTCTGGCTTTAGCGCACAAGCTTCCACGACGTCCCGGTACCTCTCCTCATCGAACGGAGATCCGAACAAGATATTCTCCTTGATAGACTGATGCCTCAACCACGGAGTTTGCGCAGCGAAGGAAAGCGTGTGCATGAACCCATTCTCGTCGATCTGGGAGGGATTCTTGTGCATCACGATCTTTCCGCTGGTGAGGGTCATCTCGCCTAGGACGGCCATCTACACGAAAACAGATACTTCATCAGTTACGTTGCACTCACACAGAGATAGGAAGATAAAGAGAACAAGGAAACATTGGGGCAAAAGAGTGTAGCCCTCGACGGAGTAAGAGTGGCTTACCAACAGTGCAGTCTTCCCCGAGGCAGTAGGTCCGGTGACGACGGTCAACTTTCCTTCGGGGAACTTGACATTAATGTCCCTCAATTCGAATCGTGGCTGTTCGGTTGCAGCATCCGGTGATAGCAGAAGTGACTGTTCTGCATCAAGTTCTCCAGTTAGGGCGGCCTCGAGATCCTCTTCATTTCCAGCAGTTGTGTCCGTTCCAGTAGTTCCCGTTGGGGATGTAGGCGAGGTAACCGCACTTTCGTCTTCTCCTTCGCCATCTTCACCTTCAGACGCTTGCTGCTGTTGATGAGAATCCTCGGGGATGACCTCATTCCATTTCAAATTTGCGTTCTGCAAACCCAAGCCCACACTTCCTTGCCCGTCTTCGGCGTCCTGGTGGAGATCTCGCTTAAGTGACGAAACTTGCTCATCCACTTCATCTTCATCCAAGTACACGGCTATTCGTTTCAACGCAACTCCGGCCTAAAGATTTAATTTGTTTCAGCAAAACTTTCAATTGAGGGTAAGATGGAAGGAGCGATATATACCTGAAGAAGCTGGATAATCCAAGTTGGGATAATGTTTAACGGTGTTCTGCAATACAGGTCATATGAGGAAAGTTTCTCGATGGACCGGCTCCGGTGGGGGGCTCTTACCGGATCATATTGAAGAGCGCGATACTCTGTAAAGCATGACGTCAGTCTCGGAATCTTCGAAACTCAAATAATTTTGGGACTCACCGTGAACGCTGTACTGACTGACAACTCGTTACCCCTCCACACGTAGACAAAGAACGAAAGGATAGAGACAAGGATGGGTGCCAGAGTCCAGAGAAGGCTGAACATGACCGAATTGATTCGGGCTGCAAAAGCGAGAGGTGAGCGGACCGTCAGTGCGAAAAACGGAGTACGGCCATACCCTTAACCATCCACTTCATCTCCTCCTCCCTCGAATCCAACGCCCTCTGGATCCACCGGTCTTCCCATGCAAAGAACTTGATGAATTTGACCTGAAGAGCGCGAAACGACGAACAATAGATGAGGCGACTGAATCAATGCCGAAAGAAGAGGGGAAGGCACGTACAGCTCCTATTAACTCGTTCAACACGCCCATCCGTTTGTCCCTTGCGCCCAAAACGCCTTTTTGGATCCTTATACTCCTTCGGGAGAGTGCACTGTTCAAAGGCCATCCCAAGACGAGCACGAAGAAGCCCGCGAATGCGCTTAGACCGAGTAACCTGTTCGCGTATCATAAGACATCATGTCGGCACACGAAGGAAGACAGCCAACACGCACTGGTAGAGCAAGAACCCAGCGATGGCAATCTCGAGAGGGGCTATGGGTTGAATGAGTACTCGACAATTGATTCACCCGAGTGGAAGGACCGACCCGAATACAGGAAATACGATCCCGAGATGGTTTGCGAGATCTGTATTGCGGGAGAGGAATCAGCAGGGAATCAGCACGCTTGAGAAGACTACACACCCTGTTCGCATCCCCAGCCATCAAGTTGACAATTTTCCCAATATCAGCACCAGCCTTCGGCTCATCGGACTTCTCCTTTGCAGCGGCAGCGGCTTTCTTCTTCTGTGACCTCGAGAGCCTCAGGCGTTTCCTCCACTTCGATTTGGACTTCTTCGACTTCTTGGCTGCGTGAGAAGTGAAAGTTAGAGCACGCGGGGCGAACGAAAGCAAAGACGAATACCTTTAGCACGCTCGGGCTGAGGCTTCTTGCCGCCCTCAGCACCGTCAGCATCGGAAGGCGAATGGTTTTGCACGACACCGGCCAGATCTTTCCTCTTCAACGCTTTGTCGTAAATCGCGGCCATAAGCTCCGATCGGATCCTCGTCGCTGCACGTCTTCCAAACCACAGATGCTGCACGTCGGCTTCGGCTTTGCAGAGCGTGAAGACGAACATGAGGACGGCATAGATGTAGGCTTTGGTGCGCGATGGCGGGAGGGTGTCCAAGCTGTGGGTGGACTCGCGTTCGGTGATGGAGTCGAGAATCAATCTGGATTCACGTGGGTGAGCGGCGAGAACCAGATGGAATAGGATGCGATACACACTTGAGGAAGACAGGGCCTGAGTATTGGAAGAGCACGCTGACGAATGTAAGGGCAAAGTCTAGGCTAGAAGGGTGTCAGAGGCAGCAAAGGCAAGAATAATGACGCACTTACATGAGGTCTTGTGAGTTGGCGAGCCAGAGCTGCTTCAAAAGCGACGGTTGTCTGTGTAGACTGTAAGAGCAATGTAAGGGATAGATAGTTGAACACGGACTTCAGTTCGTCGAATTTCGCGAAAGTGGGCTTGCTTCGGAGTGTAACGCTGAGATTCCAGACATCGTCCTCGTTGAGCGTCGAATACCGTCCCCGTCGAATTAGGGGGTAGACCCAGCTGAACGTAACCCATCCGAAGACTGTAGTGTAATCTTCAGGAGAGAGGCTCTTGCCCTGAGACATAGTCAGCAAACAGACATCGCGAGAGGAGTAAGAACTCACAATCTCTTCCTTGTCCACCCTCCGACTCGGAACGTTCAACGGCATCGACAGAATAGCTGAAAGCACAACAACCAGACCAAGAGCGTTGAGCCATGCTGCAATCCAGTCCAAAGGGACCCAACGGCTGTGGTACAGCGCTCCTCCCAGCTTCAACACACACCCGCACAACAAGGCAACGTAAACGGCCAAGACGTCGTACTGGGGTGTCAAACTGGGTCGCACGACCGGTCGGAGCGACGTGTAGAGCCACGAGCAGGCGACGAGAAGTGGGAATAGGCCTCCGAGGATGTATTTTTTCGGTGAATCCGTGTAGAAGTGGAACGACGCAAGGCCGAGCCAGACCAGGGTCTGCAACAGCCCCACGACGGTAAACAGCACCGTCCTCCATGTCGGTTTCGTTTCTGTCGATGGTTTGAAGTCTTCTTCGTCCCCTTCCAGCGCCTCCGCCTCCTCAACTGTCAGGAATGGTCGAAATGGCCGCTTCACGCTCTCTGGTACGACCTGGTGGTTTGCGAGAATTCGTCGGAGCAGGGAAACGAGGATGAAAAGAGATACGATAGCAGCTGGAGTGAGTGAGGACCATGCATCTCGGATGCAGGAATCTGAAAAGTCTATAGCGCTTGTCGCATGAGGGCACCACGAATGGTGACCGGAGTTCATGCTCATCGCGAGCACAGAGCAAAGCAAGCACGAGGCGTCGTCGCCGGAAGCCAGTTTCTTCCCGGCTTATGTATTGACCGCATCACACGATTTCCTTTTACTGTTGAAATGTTCAATTCAACGAATGAAGCCTCGAACATTACTTATTGAATCCGAGATGATCTCTTTGAGCGCCTTTTATGTCAGGGCCCCTCCATTCCGAATGCTCGCGAAAGGAACAACTTAGGGGACCGTTCACCCCCCTNAAGGCCGCTGCAATGGATTCGGAATTCCAGCCACAGACCTACCGGAGCCTGGAGCAACTCTCTTATCAACAATCTGGAGGAGGTCCAGGTGCGTATGTGAAGAGGTGATAAGCGAATTCAAAGCGAAGATCCTCAGATTGGGTTTTCCGCATGGCTCGTATACAAACTCACATTTTCCAGAAGCCAAGGGAGACATAGGAGGGCCTGACCCCAACGCCGCATCGCCACATGCACTTGGATTTCTGATTGTGAAGTTTCTACATTGGATCCACAGGAAAGATATATATAACGGCAGACTATACCTAGTAGCAGCTGGAGACCTCACTGGAGGGTACTCAGTTTCCGCCCGTCCAACTAGAAGAATCATAGTCAAGCTCAACGATTCCTTGTATAAGCCAAGGAAAAACGTACACTTCGGGTCCTGGGATAGGATAGGGCTGAAGAAAGCAAGCGTCAGGGCCCCATTACCTGGGATATTGAACTAGCACTTACGGGGTTACCTGAAATAAATTTAGAATCAGCATCGAGGTACACTCAACATATAAAGCTTGGCACAACTCACCCCAAGTATTGTAGATATTGAAAACGACACCTGCAGCGACAGTTCGCAAGTACACCGTCAATTTCACTCTGGAAGAAGCGCTACCACAAAGAATTGCACGTACCGGGTGTCTCAGGGGTATAAGCTCCAGGGAATGATACGAAGGAAGTGGGGAACGCTGTCCCGTTGCCCGTTATCTCAACTTGAACGCAGACTGGGTAGGCTTGGATTCCAGGGAAGTCGAATGCTATTGAATAGAAATTAGATCACTCGTACTACCATCTGGAGTCAGTAACCCACCTCCATGCAACGCAAGACTACATCAAAGACATCAGACAACCAGCCGCAAAGAACGAGAATAGAATGTCAACGCACATTTCATGCCGAATAAGATACTGTCCAGGCTTCAACTTGGGTGGAATCCTCAGACTATACAGCTTATTATTGGGCGGGACAAACATATCCGCAGCCCACGTTCCATCCTCATACTTGCCTGCATGGTCAATCTTGAACCATATTGCGGCGCTATAAAAACCAAAAATATCACAACCTTGCACGGAAAGGACAACGTGGGGGACGGCTGCGCACTCTTTATCGGGGGTCCACTGCCTAATATCCACACCATCAGGTACTCTGGCAAGATAGTTCAAAACAGGACCTCGATGGCTATCCGGCCAATCAGTCCAGTTGAATTTGACGACGTCGCCTGCAGCAATAGTTCCGACGAGAGGCGCTGGGGCGCTACCGGGCTGGCCGTCCGCAGTCCACCCATTGCATTGAAGGCTGTACGGATNAAAAAAAACCACCATCGATATCAGTGTGTCGGCGGCGGAAAGACAAGCCAGAATGTATCGTACTCGAAGAGCGTGAGGTCCTCAATAGGATCTAAGTTGCTTTGGGTAAGTACGACGTCGCCCAGATGGCGAAAGGACGCCGCCGTCATAGAAGTTCGAGCTCACAGTTTCCTGGAACTTTCCTAACAATGCGCTGAGGCGTAGGGATGTGGTACCTTGAAAGGAGACAGGCACGTCAGAAATTGAAGCTTGGGGTTGAATGACGGAAGGTAGCCTCAGAAAAGAAGCGTGCAACTCACGGATCATAGAACGGCAAATAGCCAGTATGCACCGTCGACCCCAAGGTAAGCTCCTGCACATACCCGTGCGCTGCTACCTGACGCGACAGCGCCAACGCGGTGAATATGAGGATCGCTTTGAAGGATATCATGTCTGTATCTCGACGCAGACGATAGAGATAAAAGCACAGAGGGGTTGAGAGAGGCGCAAGAGGAGGAAAGGAAAAGAATTTTTTCCGATGAAGAAACGCGGAACGGCAGGTCAACTTTATATACCGAAGCAAAAAGATGGACTGTGAAATAAAACAACGCATGGTATCAGCCAAGCATCCCAGAGTGAATGAGAACGGGCTGGCACAGAAGAATCACGAACGGACATAGTCGGATAAATGTCAGGCGAATCCTTGCTTCTCTCGCCTTCTTGCTAGTACCAAGTGACTTCACTAAAGCCTCAGAATGGTGTCAGCCTTTCTTCCACGAAGCGATACATATTCAAAGGGTTTCGCAGCTGCGGGAGCCGCGCAGACAAGCCGGGCAACCCAGATGCTCAAACTGAGTTATGGGACGTCTGTCAATAAACGCGAACGTGCATCGAAGGAGTCGAACTTGATACCAAAACAAACAAGCATCTTGAATACAGTACATGTCGAGGTTTACATACGCATTCAGTTTCCACCGGTCCACCTATCCAGCCCATACAACTTCAGTTTCAGAGAAACAAGAAAACAAGAACGGCCCGGAGGCAAGCGGGACTCACACAGCAGGTCCAGGGATCGGATAAGCCTATCGGAACGGTCTCAATTAGCCACAGCTGATCTTCCTCTAACAACAAAATGTGGGGAAGCACGGTAGTTGTAGCATCACTTACCCCATTGTCTAGAAAAAAGACGGGGATTAGCATCGAATACTCCGAGCGGGATGATATGATGGGATAGTACTCACTGGTGTAAACATCGAACACAATGCCTGATGAGATACGCAAAACGTCCGTTAATCTGAGACGACGCTGCTAATAGTCAGGAGGGACAACTAACCTTGCGTCTGCGCGGTGTAAGCTCCAGGGAAGGAGACGAAAGAGGTCGGGAGCGCGTTTCCACTACCGGTAACCTGGACTTGGATACAAGAAGGGTAAACTTGAACACCGGGGTAGCTCCAAGCTACAAACAATAATAGGCTTCGGTCATCTTAACGAGGATTGATGAACCTACCACCGTGCAAAGCCAGGCTGCGAAAAAGAGATGGTGTTATATTGAGGTAAAACAGCTGAAGCAATGTTGCCACTTACATTTCGTGACGAATAATATATTGACCAGGCCTCAACTTGGGAGGAATCCTCGTAGTGTATATACCTTTATTAGCAACCAGGGTTTCCGCAGCAGCCCATCTTCCACTCGCGTCCTTACCACTGTGGTCGATCTTGAACCACACAGCGCTATTTCCAGGGTTCCATTTCGTGATATCCGAGGGGGCACGAGCCATATAAGTGATAATAGGGCCTTTATGGCTATCCGGCCACTCGGTCCAGTTGAACTTGACGGTTGCACCGGCAGCTACGGTCGCGACGAGAGGAGCGGGGGCGCTACCGACAACGCCGCCTGCGGACCATCCGTTGCATTGAACACTGTAACGTTCGTGAGCTCGCGAGCAAAGTTCTGTCTTTGAAAAATTGAACGTACTCGATCAAAGAAAGGTCCTCGACGGGGCCTGAGCCATTCAAGATAAGTCGCGTTGTAGGCGCAACATTTGGCGCAAACATACCATTTCCTGGAATTTTGCGAACGATGCGCTGAGGCGGAGTACTGTAGTACCTATTTTGCGCCTATTAGCCCTCCGACGGACAGAGAAAACTGGAATGACAGAGTGCACTCACGGGTCAGAATACGGAAGATAGCCCACATGCTTCGTAGAGCCCAAGGTTATTTCCTGGACATAGCCATGTCCAGCAACCTGAGCCGCGAAGAGCAAGCACGCAGAAAAGACGATAGACACGAGAGAAGGCATAAGAAGCAGGTGCAGACGCAGAAGAAACCACAGCTGACTGAGCTATGTGGGTACTCCCCCCCTTCCTAGCCCTTGGGCTTTTGTAGCTGGACGAGGCGTGAGCCAATTAATCCAAACAAGAGATTCAGACGCGAGACGATTGAGGTCGTGAGGTCGCCACGCATAGCGTCGGATAAACGCATGCGAAAGATGCAAGTGCAGCAGCTGCAGAAGTCCAGCACGGCCGCCGACGGCTCCACAGACGCTTCACAAGGCCTCAGCACGCTCAAACCAGCTCTTCATGATGTGCGATTGCCATTCTGGCACAGAACCAAAGCTGAACAGGGTAGACCAGGCCAGCTGGATGGAATGACGGAGAAAACGGGATGACGCATGCAATGCTAGATGAGCTCATCTGACTGGCAGGGACAGCGATAGCGTTGCTCCCGTTCAGGCCGAACTGCAAGGCACTCAAGGCGTTATTCCGAGAAAGAGCCACTGGCAGCTACAAGTGAACATTGAGCATGTTGGCCATCATTGCAAGCGCCTGGGAGAACATACCACACATGGCTCAGCGCTTCTACACCAAGTAAGTATCCTATTGATCATACCACTTCATACGTCTTACAGTTTTTCCGAGTCGCGGTTGCTTTCAATTTAGACGGCCATGCTGCTACCTTGGCATGGGGTTTCATCAAGCTGGATGCTCACAACTTACTTCTACTGCCCTAGATATTTTGCGTAATGAAGCGGGGAAAGTGCGGGGCAAGGAACAGGAGCGGTTCAGGTCAAAGCAAGGTGAGCGAATTCGAGACGCGCTTCATTTGTTTGCTGTTGTTTGACTACAGCCTTATTGAGATCGGGCCGAAGCCGCCGGGCGGCGCAAGTTGGCCGAAGGACCGTGTTTGAGCGCAATGCTGGGATATGCATGAAAGATATTAGGATTGAAATACAAAAAAACGAAGCCAAGGAACGTATGTGCGACTACTAGCAGACATGTATATAAGTCCTATGTCGCGATCGAGGATCCAGTAAGGAAATAAGTAAAGAGAGGAAAGAGAGTGACAGATTCGATAGACGAAAGACAGAGAGAGAGATATAAAAACAGGCAGAACAAATACAGAAATTACAGAGAAGGTCGAAAAGACAGGCAGATAGTCGATACAGAGGAACACCACGCTCGAAACAATACTAAAACACNAAAAAGATCCAAAGTCAGAAATCCAACATACACATATACTCAACCCCTCATCTCAACCTCCCCTGCCACACTCGAATCCACAACCTCCTCGANGGGGCTTCTTCGTCGTTACCCTCCTCTTCCCTCTCACCGACCGCCTGGCAGTCAACTTGGAGTCGGAAGCAACAGTATCAGTATCCGATTCCTGCCCCTGGGCTTGCGCTTTCAACGAAGCCACACTAAACCTCTTCTTCAGCTCGCTAACCTTGCCCGTGGCAGCAGCAGGTCGAGTCGGCGAACGCGATTTCGACGCCCGGCTGATCTCTACATACGCTGTGTTGGCTGCGGTACGTCCCCGGGCTGTAGTAGCGAGACCGTCGTCAGGGAACGAAGAGGAAGGTGCAGGTACGGGTGGAAGTGTGTTGCCGTCGCCTGAAGTGCCCAATTTCGATCTTGGTTTCCTCGAGCTGGAGCGTGCACGCGCTTGAGCAGCTGAGGCGAGGCTTCTAGCTGTTGGTCTGGGTACTCTCCGTGGAGACGCAGGTGGGGATCGTGGTGCAGGTACGCTTTCATCTTCTTGGTCTATGTCCATCTTATCTTCCTTCTGGTTCTCTTTCTCTTGGTCGTCATCGTCGTCGTCGTCCTGGACTTCGGCGGGCGAAACGATCTTCCGAGTCTTCCTCCTCCTCTTCGCAACGCTTCCCGTTCCCGAAACTGTCGATTTCCTATCATCCTCCGCATCTTTGTCCGTGTCCCCCATCTCCTGGTCCTCCAGAACGGCTTTACTCATCGTCCTCTTCCTCGCACTCTTCCTCGCCACTGCACCCGCATTCGTAGACCCGCTCGCATTCGTGGACTGCGACACCGGAGGCCTCGAATACGAATTCACAAAACACCTAAGCCCCGCACAAGATTGGAGTTTATCATCATGCAAACTCGAATCCGCGCGGAACCTAGCACGCTTCGTGTCAACCGTATGTCTCCCCTCATAGCACCACCCATCTGGAGGTCCCTGGTCCCCGTCGCCTTCCACGACCTTCCCGCAGCACCCCCAAAGTGTTTCGTACGTCGCTGCCGAGGATGAGGCGGATGTTGAAGGGACGGACACCCCAACACGCTCGACGATAGCGCTATCATCGTCATGCTGCACCCGACAGCTCGTGTCCGTGTTATCAAGTTCGAAATACGACTTGTGGCACCGCACACAGTGCAGTTGGGGTGGTGGGACGAGGGATTTGAAGAACGTGGTGAGCTGGGTAAGGGTTTCGGGGGTGATTGCATCATCCTCGTCTTCCCCGCCTTTCCCTCCGCCAATGGACTGCGAGCGCCTATGTGCAGGCTCGGGCTTCTTCTCCTCTCCCACCGACACGCGTCCCTTGCCTTTCCTTCGCTTTGGTGAAGGTGAAGCAGAGGGGAAGTTTGCGGGGTTGAGGTGCTTCAAGCAGTATGTGTGGAGAGTCTGTGGTGGGACGGACGAGATAAGGGTGTAAAGCGCCCTGGGGTCTGTAACCAATTCCCTCTTGGGTGGTTCTGGCGTTAGGTCGGGGGGAGGTGGAGAAGGGGTAGCAGGAGGTGGAGTTGCGACTGCTGCGTTAAGTTGGTGGGATACGGAGACGGAAGGTGCGGGAGTATGTAGCCCATCCCGTGGAAATTTAAAGTCCCCCCCCTAGGCTTTGCGGAGCGGGTGTGGTACCCGAGGACGAACTGGAGTCCTGAGCAGAAGTCGAGCCAGCGACTTGTACCGGAGTTGCAGCAGGAACAGTGGATTTTCGTGAAAAGAAGCCAAAAACCATGGTAATCGTAAGAAATTCGGGTGAAAGGGAGGGAGGGGAAGGGGCGAGAAGTTGTTAATGAATGGATCAGAGAGTCAAACGTCAAAGAAAGATATACGGTCGGCAAGCCCTGAAACAACAGCGTGCAGTTAATGGCCTGTCGTCAGTCCTCGCGATTGTCCCAACCAACCAAAGCGACGAGGCACGCTTGCCTTTGTTTGTGCACCCCACCATGCGACAAACACGCGGTCCGTCACATGCCGCGTGCCATTGTGTCACGTCACGCCGCCTCGTTTCAGGGCTCGTGTCAGCCGCGTGTTTTCTCGACAAGGAACTCTGCATTGTCGGCCGACGCAGCTAGCTCCATAAAATGCCGTACAATAGGCGGTGCGAAACGCAGCAAATCATGCCAAGTAAATCAAGTGGGGGTAGTGGTCGTGCTCATCATAGAGTACAGTACACTGGCATATATTTAGAATACAAAAAATCCATCACAACGGACGAACACTGGTGGAACAACATATACCCGAGAATCCCAGATCCTCAGGGACAAAGATAGTCTAAGCATAAATCGTCTGCCTAGGATCCCACTTCCCATGGAGCGGCTCTGTAAACGCATGGTTCGCAATCGTGAATAAGAGGCAGATAGCCAGGAGGGTGGTGAGTGCGATCCAGCCTAGCCATGCAAATCCGAGCATGGCGGACAGCACGCGGCAGGCGTTAACATGTTGGCACCAGCCAATGTTGCGCCACATTGACTATGGCGGCGTGAAATCAAGCACGAGCGAGCGAAGGAGGAGATAGCTACGTCAGGGACCGTTCTCATGTTGGAAAACTATTCGGACACTCACAGTGGCCACGGCAGTCCCAACCATCCAAAACAACCACAACACCGACAACCCAATAATCTCATCCCGAAACTTGGAGACATATCGGTTCTCGTAGCGCTTTACTATCGAGTAGATCCTGCATTCATATACACCGTCAGTGCATATTCACGAATAGTTTCGTTCTCAGCAGGAGAAGAGACGGGAGATGGAACTCACATGAACCCACACCAGGGCATCGACACGAGGGTCGTAAACAGCAGTTCAGCGACCACAGGGTCTACCGAAAACAATCAGCTTTTCCAGGATTTAATATCGAGAGCGGATGAGCAAGACGCACCATGAAACCTCCTCCCACCATTCAGCGTATCATTCGGGTCCAACGTCAACGTATAATTCAACCTCGCACATGTCATCACGAAGAGGAGGAACGAGAAGAGTGCCTACATAATCGCCCCAGAAAAATCGATCGTCAGCTGGGACTCCAAGAGCGAAGGTAAAGGTATGAGAGAGAAGAAGAAGAAGAAGACGATAGGCAGGTAACGAAGGAAGCAGGGAGGAAACCAAAGATAGAGAAGAGACGTATACGTACAAGAGCCCCATAAAGCCCCACTCGCAAAAGCGGTAAATCAAATTTGAAGGCCATCGCTAACCAGCCTCAAGTTGCTGTCGTTCTGTATTGCTGAGGTATCGGTGTTATCCGTATGTTTGGCGTTTGGTCGGTCTTATCGGCACGTATGTACGTCTGGATACGTGTTGTGTTGACGTGTGTGTCCTTCCGTCGAGGTAGGCAGTCCTAGGGGAAAAAACCGAAATGGGTATGTGATAAAATCCGTTGGTATCTGAGTGATTGAATGTCCGAGGGAATGTGCGAATACAAGCGAGTGAGAGTGAGGGGGGAGGAACGGTGTGTGGTAGGTAGGAGGTGTCGTATGAAGCAAGGGCAGGGGGAAGGGAATGGGATAAAGAGCGTTGTTGCAGTGTTGTGCGCAGGTCCGCAGCGGGGGTTAATCACCGGCCAGTCGGTGAACGAGTGTTAGTGTGGTGGTGGAGTGGTGTGTGCTGGAGCCTGATATTATTTGCACGCGGTGTATGTGGACGTCCGTGTACCGCACCAGGCAAAGTTAAATCCAAATCCTCGACTAACAAAAGTCAAGGGCACAGCAGGAGGTCGGGAAATGAGTGACTGAGTGAATGGAATGGAATGGAAAGGACCAGACAGGGGATGAGAGGAGTGGCTGAGAGAAACCGGGAGGTAGCGAGCGAGCGAGCGACGATCCCGAACACGAGGTAGCGTGCCGTCGGCCTATTCTCTTTTTTCAAAGAAGCTGCCTGACAAAGGTGGAGACCTTAATCAAAAAGCCTCCGCGATGCCCAGGGTGTGGAACTTTTGGTGGCGGTTGCGATGACGAGAACAAACGTCCGTGTGTTCGTATGCAAGTGCGTCCCTGAAGGAAGCGAGGGAGCGGACGAGGGGAGCTTGAACGGGCGCGAATCTCCGGAGTCGAGCAGTCGAGCCTAGGTCTCAAAAGATTGAATAAATCAGTTGAGCCTGAACGTTGCAAGCAAGGTTTCTTCCCAACCGGATGGGTGAAGTGAGGTGGCCGATCGAAGAGAAGGGGAAGGGAAGGGAAAAAGAGATAGAGCTTGTAGGATCAACCTAGCAAACTATCAGTGCAACAGGCAAACACCCCTTAGAATCAGACCCCAAAATGAATGGATACCAACCCCACAAGATGAAAACCCCTCGCAGAAGGGTCTGGGGTCGGTCAAAGCGCGGAAGAAAGAAAGATTGGCAAGTATGTAGAGAAGAAGAAGAAAGCAACAAATGTTGATGTCGATCCTCCGAGATTTCAACCGGCCCAAATTGATTGATAAGTATGGCTGACTTCATGGCCACTGTTTGCGGCGGCGACGGGCAACTCGAACAAAATGTTCCAAAGACCTTGTTGTCGTCGTCGTCGTTGTGCATAACCGGTCGCTTACCGACAGTCGCCAACAATCTATCGGGATGTGTGTAAACGGGCATTTGTACCTCGGACTCGGAAGGGCTTGTGTAGCCGCTTGTAGCCGTGGCTTGTTGTCCGGAAATGGTGGAAATCTGGAATAGCATTTTGTCAATGTGGGCCCCATTATCGACATACTCAAGTATGAATTCAGGTAGCTCACTTGGAAAACCATAGTGCTCTGGCTCTCTCTGGTGCTCATACCTTTCTCTCATAACGCAATTGCTGTTGTTGGTTGCCATCGCTGAGTTGGGAAATAGAGAGCTCCCTCGGGAACAATATCATATTGCACCCGAGACGATGCCGCGGCGTCATCGCGGTAAACCTCGTGGAATGCATAATGGACTTTAATGGAAGGCTGTCGTTGTCTAAGCACCGGGGGCACGGAAGTGGACGATAGGGGCGACTCGAAAGAATGAATTGGAACCCGTTGGGGAGAATGCTGCGTCGGCGGTTTGCCCTTTGATGGGGGCATTGACAAGCAAAGCCAATCATCGGCTGAGAAGCCCTCTGTGCTTCCTTCAGCACACAAGTACACTGGCGTTGCGACGGTTACCTGGAATCCTCAATTTTTTTTACTCATCTATAGCGCCCTGTGCAACCATATTTGAAACGGTTCAAGAGAGACACGAGCCGAAAGCATTTTTCATTACCCCAGGAAGGATACAGTTAATTACAATGCCGGCAACCTGAATTGGATATCCCACCTTAGAAGAGGAACTCGGAGTGAATGTTATGGTAGTGTGTAATAGGAGATATGGACATACCAGGCGTTAACCCTTTGCCAAATAAGGGCGCACGAGAGTCCGCTCCCCCAATCTGACTCTGCTGCCAATTCGAATACGAGCCTGCCAATGTCATCTGGCAAGTGACCACTGGAATTCAGGTTTCCGAAATATGTCGATGTTGGAATCCATGGCTCAAGTCGGAGGAGTGTCAATGGCGTAGACCTCGAGTGGCTATTCCCTGTAGTTCCTGAGAAAAAGTGTTAACGCCCCAGTTAATCCTGAGAGTTGAAAGCTTATCGCGGTGATCTCACTAGACGTAGTCTCCGTAGCTGACCTTATCGACTGATGATGAGTCGATCTTTGATGTAAGCACTAGACGCTGAGCGGGCGTTCGTTTCTGAATCAGGGATTTTGAGAGCATCTTTCTTGATTCGGACCCATTGGAACATGAACGATAGGAAAGGTACATTCATATTGTAGATTACGGTGAGATTTACTGCGCGCTCTATCTCTCTCTACATCTGTTATGAGGTCTGGTTGGTATCGTCAGTTTGACCATGCATATTTATACGAAGCAAGAGGTTGTAAGACGCCTCACCTGTAGATTCCTTTGACGGCGTTTGTGGACTATCTCTTCCGCCCTGGCCCAGAAATCCGGACAGTCATTCTGCGACGGGTATTTACGGTGGAGGAAATCCGCGTAGTGGAGAGTGATTGTGTAGGGATGCAGACTGTTGGCGATCGGGGGCGCCTCTTCGACGGAACCAAATACGACTCGTGAATCCACGCCGCCGTCACGAATGGACTCTATTTCATCCTGGAGCACGATTTGAGATGATTGCACCCAGATAATGAAGATGCGGAGTCGATTGGGACAAAGAGCTGCGGCCTTTGGGACCCACTGTAGGGATCCTTCTAAGCAGTGATAGAAAAATGTCGAGAGGTGTGTAAGATGTGTGAGATTTTGGAGCGTTCCCCAGTCCCATTCCTCCCAAGCACGCCTAAATGAGAACTCGAGATGTGTCACGTTCTGGAAGATGGGTTTGGCGAAATCTCGCTGCTCTGGACAAAATACGGTGCTGCCGATAAACAGGCTACGGGGTGAGAGGCCGCGGCCGGCGATAAATCTCCCAAGTTCCTGCGCAGGGCCGCTTTGGCTCGAACCTACAAAATATCCCGGAAGTGCCAGTCTCTCGATGTTGGAGCATGCTTTGAGGACGGCCAGTGCATTCTTGAAGGTCGTGTCCCAGCTCTCTATCAGGTTGAGCCCGCCAAATATGAGGACGAGTGATTTAACATACAGAGCGAAGAAATTTTGCGACTTCCTCGAGCTCGGGTCTTTGATAATATGATTGTAAAGGTTTGACAGCTGCTTGCGGTTCATTATTACGATCTCGCGAAATAGGATTGGTTCCACCCTTAGAGCAGCGCATGAGTTCCACAGTGACGTGTAGCAATAGATATCATCCACGTACCAAGTATTAACCTTCTGAGACACAAGGGCGCATGAGAGACCAGTCTTCCTGTCTGACTCTGCTGTGGACTGGAATATCAGCCTGCCCACGTCTTCTGGAAAGTCTGCAAAACGGGACTGTCGCAACGAGCTGTGATTCATGACTTCAAATCGATGGTGAAGGTTTTCTATGGGTGCATTTTAGGAAGGAGGGCCAAAATAGCTGATCAAGTTTGTTAGATTATCGATTATCAATGTGATCTCAGTAGGCGCCGATCGGGCGCTTCTGATGGGTGAGAACAGGCATATTTATTTACTAAAAGACCATGGAGTATCTGGTCGTATAGAGCCAGTGATAGTGGAATCTATTGTAGCCTTTTACACTGGAATTTTTTCAATAAGTCGGAGAACATTGCCGTGCCGCTCACTCGCTACCTTTCATGTCGAGGCCTTGTTAGCAATGTCAGCTTGAGTATCAGAGGAAAAGGTTGACAGAAATCTCACCTGCAGACTCTTTTGACGGCGTTTGTCGACTACCCCTTCTGCCAAAGCCCAGAAGTCCGGACAGTCATTCCGCGACGAGTATTTGCGGCGGGTAAAATCCTCGTAGCAGAAAGGTACTGTATAAGGATGCAGATCGCCATTCGGTTCTTCGATGGAACCGAGCACTACTCGGGGATCAACACCGCCGTCGCGAATGACCACCATTTCATCGCTGGGTGGGTCATGAAATAACTCCACCCAGACGATGAAGACTCGAAGGTGCTGGGGACACACAGATAAGGTTTTTGAAATCCAGTGCAGTCCGGCTGAACCACGATACACAAATGCCGAAAGATGCGTTAGGTTGATGAGGAATCGTAATGTATCCCAGTCCCATCTGTCCCATAGACGTGGAAATGGGAACTCTAGGTGTGTAACGTTTTGAAAGATGGAATGGGAAAAGTCTTGCTGATCTCGAGGGAATAGGGCTCCACCAATAAACAGTCGGCGGGGTGAAAGGTTAGGTCCTGCCACAAACTCTCGAACGTTCTGCGTGGTAGAGCCTCTTTCTGAGTCCCCACTTCTAAAGCTATAGCCTGGAAGTGCCAGTCTATCGACGTTCGAGCAGGCTTTGAGGACGACTAGTGAATTCTTGTAGGCCGTGTCCGAAGTCTTCCCCCAGCCACTCAGTATAAGGACGAGTGATTTAACATGCAAGGCAAGAAAATCCTGTGACTTCCTCGACCTTGAGTCTCCAATCACACGATCGCAAAAGTTCGACAGCTGGTTGTCGTTCATTATAACGACCTTGCGAAAGAGAACTGGTTCGACCCTGAAGAGACGGGTGAATGTTACATCGGCAGCCTATGGAAGTGGATATCGACATACCAGGTGTTGACTTTTTGAGAGACAAGGGCGCAGGAGAGCCCAGTTTCCCTATCTGACTCTGCGACTGATTGGAATATATGCCTGCCAATATCTTCTGGCAAGTCTGCGAAATGGAATTGTTCGAAGACGCCGCGACTCATGCCTTGAAGTTAGACAACAATTTTATAGTCTTTATGGGCCTTGAACGATTAGCGCTGTGAAAAGGGAAAGAAAGGTAGGATGCAATTGAGTTATCTCATGGTTATTCAGCATGACGGCTGACTTATCGATCATCATAACAGTGATAATTATCAGTTCCAATAATACGGCCCTCTTCCTTAAGGGTTATTTACGACACTTCCGAGTCATTTGCGTTCGTTCCTAGTAAACATACCGTCGAACCACACTGTCATCACTCGCAGTCCACACATCCTGACCGACTCCTTCACCGTCACCGAGCTGACGTACCCTGACCTGTCTCACTGGATCACAATCGACGCCGACCAGCTCGTCAGCTCGAATGGATCCGTCTGGCCCTATGGTAGCGACATAAGGGAGCCCATCGCTGGTGGCAACCGCCAACCCCAGAGAAATGGAGTCACCCACACTACTTGTGAACGCAGCCAAATCTAAAACCTCCCCGCCTTCCTGACGCACGAACGACGATAGTGGCGTGTCCAAGGACGACCTGACGTCGTAGATCGCGACAAGGCCCTTACTGGATCCCGTCGCGAGAAGATTGGTTTGGTGAGAGTATGCGATGGACGTGAGTTGCTGAGATTGAGAAGGCGTTTTCGAATGGAAAAAGGGCTTCTTGGAACCCAAATCAAATGCTTCGAAGCTCCCATCTCGAAGTCCTGCGAATAAAATGTTCGATTGGACTTCAGGAACCTCTCGTTCGTCCGCAGGAGCCTGGCCTCCGGTATTGTCTAACCTCTCGCCCATCGAAATCGATAGAACCGCTGATGACGACGAGATTGTTGAGATGGTGGAACCAGAAGCTACATCCCACAATCTTATGGTGGAGTCAAGGGATGCGGAAACTATATTGCGGCCCACTCCAACGATGGCTGTGGCGGTCACGGAGCGTATGTGCCCCCGAAGAGTCCGTGCAGGCTGGACAGTGATTGACGAAGGTTTGTTGGTTGTTGAGTTTTTTTCAGGGAGATCCGCAGGAAGGATGGATAATGAGAAGTCCAAACCAGAGGTCAAAAGCACGCGCGAAGACGGGAAGAATCGTACGGTGGTGACACCACTCAGATGCGGGCGAGAGTACACCTTGTTCGAATTTGCAGTTGCAGTGATTTTCCGGGGAGAGTATGTCGATGTAGATGAAATAGAAGATGTCGGATATATGAGGACTGATCCATCAAGGAACCCGGTAGCGAACCGAGACCCATCTGGGGAGATGTCAAAAGCCTCTATTCGTTTGGGCTAATGGACAGACAATATCAGCCACTTGCAGGGGATCCAATGGTAGAACGCACATTCGTGGGGTTTGCTTTCTCTTCATCTGTATACTCTTGTGAAGAGGTTAACACTCGGACATTTGAAATGCCCAGTGCTGACGCCGAGACGCGATAACCCTGCATCCATGATCATAGACATTCAGTAGACTGTAGACCATTGGCTTCACAATATCGGTATTATGACATACACTTCTACCCCCTTCCAAAAGCTCGAAGTCCAAACTCGTGTCTTCAGGATTCAATCGAACAAGATTACGATCCCGTTCGTCGAGCTCCACATGGATCTTGGTGTGTATAGATGGTTCCGAGGTCTTGTAGCAGGAAACCCAGAACTTGTCTGTTGGTACAACGCCATCATTGACTTCTTCAATAATTTCACGCGCTGTTGGCTGGATAGTGACCACCGGAATAATCACCGAATTCGGCGCAGACATTGGCGAAGGTCGGAACGAACAAGCGCACTGGCGAACACCACCTACAATCCGTTGTTTGTCCTTGCTGAGATCTAAGGCTGTTGCCGTTAGACCCGTCCCAGCTCACGACAGGATCTGCATGGCAAGAGCTAGTTCGGAAATCTCTGCACCGTCAATGATGGCGCTGGTGGACCTCCGTTTCACCTCGTCCTTTCGTGTAAATGTGTCCGGACGTACCAGCGCGGATGAATGTGTACCATAATAGGAATTGATAATGGTGACTTTGCCAGTGATGTAGAATTTAACTCATTGAGGTGAATCACACGTTCCTCAACTACCAGACAAGCATCTGTGCTAATTTTATTGCTGTCTCGTTGAGAAGTGGCGAAGATTTCTTTCCGAGCTAGACGCTCGAAAATTCGAGATGCGTACGCCGTTAATTCGTGGGAACGGTTACCTTCGCGCCCGTTTGCGGGAGTAGTTCCCCTTTCGACTACATAGTTTGATATCACTACACCACTTCTTGATTGATTTCGCCCATCCAGTCATCCAGGTTTATAAGGCGCTCTACCTCGCATACCAGGTGTTTGAGTCCGTTGATTCTCTTTCCAGTCATGTCCGTACCCTTGTACCAGCAATCCTCCGGACCTTTGAGGACGAAGCGTAATTTCAAGGGCCTTCAGCTTCCTAACGAGCCGCCGCCTTCCCCTCCTCCACCGGCAGCAGCCACTGAGGCTGCTGCAGGAGCTCCCCCTGCACGAGCACCCAGACCATTACCCAGACCGTTGCCTATACCCGGAGCGGCTGCTGGAAAACGTAGACCGCCCCCACTTGCAGAAGAAGGAGGTCCTGCGCCCATGCCTTTTCTGCCTCACCTTGGCGACTTCCCGGAAGATAGTCCAGCGACAGGTCGACACAGCGCAATGCAAGCCACGTTGTCCGAGAAGCTCGCGAAGCTGAAGCTGCAGATCAACCTCGACCTCAAAGGCAGTGACCTCGAGAAGCTCGCTGATCTCGGGCAGGGAAACGGCGGAAGCGTTGAGAAGGTGAAGCACGTACCGACGGGGACTATTATGGCTAAGAAGGTGCGGTTTATGGACGTCTTCCGTGTCTTCAAGCTGATTGACGTTTGACCTCTTCTCAAGAGCGTGCTGATCGACGCCAAGTCGTCAGTTCGCAAACAAATTCTTCGCGAGCTAGACATCATGCACGAGTGTAACTCAGAGTACATCATCTCTTGCTACGGTTCCTTCATTGAAGACCCGAACGTCTGCACTTGCATAGAGTTTATGGACAAGGGGTCCTTCGACGGCATCTACAAAAGTGTTGGAGCGCTCCCGGTTGAGGTCGTTGGAAGAGTGGCGATGTCAGTTTTAGAAGGGCTGACATACCTGTACGATGTGCATCGGATCATTCATCGAGGTACGTGGTTAGCATCTACCACGCGAGGCTCTATAACTCATTGTTTCAAGATATCAAACCGTCCAACATTCTATTCAACTCGGAAGGACAGATCAAATTATGCGACTTCGGTGTCTCCGGAGAGCTCATCAACTCCATTGCGCACACCTTCGTAGGAACGTCGGTGTACATGAGTGTGAGTAGAACTCGAGAATATCTCAACTGAGGCGCGTTGTTCTGATTATGATACGAATCAAATTAGCCTGAGCGCATCCAAGGCGCTGATTATTCAGTGAAGTCTGACGTGTGGTCGTTGGGCATCTCACTGATTGAGCTTGCACTCGGTGCCTTCCCCTTCACCGACCCTCCGGACGATGATGATCTCTCTGACCTCGAAGACTACGCTGGGAATCAGCAGAAGACACCCACCCATCGTGATTCGTTCGTCGTATCTAACAAGACAGCAAAACGTGCAAGCAAGAGGAGGAGTAAACTCGAATTCCAACCAGACGGTGGTCTGACCACGATGAGCATCATCGAGCTCATGCATCAGATCGTGCAAGAACCGTCACCACGACTTCCAGAGGGCAAATTCCCTAAAGAAGCAGAAGACCTTGTAGATGCTTGCCTACTCAAGAGGCCTGAGGACCGACAGGCACCCAAATCCTTATTGGTATGTATACCTTTGAAATGAGTACGCAATTTTTGACTCACCGATCGTTTATCTGTAGGATAACCCTTGGATTAAAGCGGAACGCGCGTCGAGTTTCGATATACGTGCATGGGCAAACACCATTTGAGGACCTTCCATCGCGCTGCGGAAGCCCTACATCGCTCGTTGCCGCAACTCACTGTACAACCATCTTGCAACAGATCTCAGGGACCCTGTTATTGTATGACGGCCATCTGCAGAAGCAGGTGAAACTGTTGAAACGCAATCCAGAATTTGATGTACCCAATACCTATCACTTCTGTTTAATTAATGTGGCTCGGGTATCGTGTACGGACAATAAATACGTATCGTTACCGCCAAAGTGTCTTTCTCCGAAACCGCCAGAAGGAACGGTCTGCGATGATATCTACTCACGTTTTCGGCGCGTGGCCCGCTCATTCCCGACTCTGTAACGCCTGTGACGTAGCGGCGGCGCGTCATGCTTGCAGCTTGATCTGCAACCAGCATGACTCTCGCTTTAGAAGTCTAGAGTTCTCTTGCATACTGTCCTCGCGGGAACACCCTCGGAGGAACTTGTGTGAGGTATGTGTGTTTGCTTTCCGTATTATCCTCGCTTTCTTGACCTAGACCTGACCAAGTCGTGCTAATAGCTGCGATTATGATGCTGGGATGGAGCCCAAACCGCCTTATAAGCTTCCTTTGGGTAGTTCCTTGGACGAACAGGGTACCGTTCTACGAGAATGAGACTCCTGCATCTTGCATATCAAGATCCCAGGACCTCACCTCACTCGTATCATGTCTCGACGACTTCACTGTCCCTCACAGATACTACTCAACGTTGGAGATGTATCAAGCTGCCCAGCCGACACCGGAACAGCGGCACGCATGGAGGTCAGCGGTCACGTCCCTTCTATCTGTCGATGGGAACTGTTCTGCTCTCACTGTGCCCCCTGCACTCGAAGAAATCTACTTGTTTCATGCTTTCCCGGCTGGCGGCTCCCAGAAAACATATTGTGTTCTCATAGAACGCTCTGTTGACTCAAAAGGATGGGGAAGTGTGATTGTCCCAGAATCCAAAGCTACAGTGACATATACACTCCATCTTTCGGCTCCACATCCCCACTACGACCTCGGTACCGTCGAACAAGCGGCCGCGTTGTTTGAACTGGTTGGTGCCAAAAGCCTGTTGATTGCTGGTAGAACGAGGACGGCGCTCATGGAGCCCTCTCAATGCGTCATCCCTAAGGGCTCTCAGCCATACTACGTGACAGATCCTGCTCATAATAATGTAAGTGTGCCCGCCCCTCAGCAGTGCACGGTCACTGACGGATCAATCATTCCAGCTCGAGCCATTTTTCGACGCTGCACTTGCTATCTACGAGTGGCAGCACGCCCAATCGACAGGCTGCCCATCTTCCTCCTGTGCGTTCATACAAATGCACGGAAAGGGCCGCAGAACATGCCCCTCTGACCAGGTCTTCATGTCATCCGGACTGAGTGGGTATCCGCCTCTTCTGCCTCCTAATCACCCATCACTCAATCACTTATTTACCCATTCTCCAACCAGGAAATAACTCTTGGTATACAAGCTCAACCGACTACCCCATTAAACGTCTCAAACGCAACCTCCAATATGCCTTACCACCAAAGTGGACCATCTCTCTTCCCTCGGACAGCAAATGCGGGCTTACGGCTACCACCAACGTGGTTGGGCGCTACATCAACGGAATTCCCGAATCGAAAGTGTGCTCTTCTTCACCAGCGCCTTCACAAGTGACCGGAGAGTTCATCCACATCGAGCAAGCACCCAGCTCAAGAAGCAGGGAGGTGTACGAACTTTGGGCCCGTGCTCTGAGAGCAACATTTCAGCCTAGTACTCACTTCTCCGACGTACCGCTAGCACTCGATCCGTCGATGTCAATGAATTGATTGAATGTACGATAGATAGCAAGCGAATAGCAAAGAGGGTATTGTACACGAAACAATTTAAACGATAGATATAACCCCAAAACCACAAGCTATTCAATGTAGCATACCGGCGAAGACGAAAATCGAATCGTTGCTCTCGAAAATTTCGAGATGAATTGACGAAGAACGACTAATTGACAGCAAAACAAAAGTGGGCGACAACAGAGAACGGGCAGACAATGACTATATTACAGACTTTTAAATGTACGACGGAGTATACGATACGATAAACGACACCACGGCGGAAGGGACGTCGAGGAAGAGTAGGATAAGGGACCACAAGGAGAACGTGGCGGGTGGGTGTGAAATATCGTACGATAGTTGGATAGTAAAGCCATAACCTCGAGAGAGGCTGAATGAAAGTTAAAATAAACCAAAAAAAAGAGAGTGCTAGATAAATCAACCGTTCTCTAAAGCAGGATATAAAAAAAAAGCAGAGCATGTGCAAGTCGTCGTTGAAACAACGTAAGAAGTAAAAATGTGAAAGCAGATCCCAAAAAGCAAAGCAAGAGTCGNTAGTCGATCCTACCACGCATCCGGATCGACAACCAGGCCCAACTGCCTTTCCTCATCCTCGAGCTTCATACCCCCAAGATCCAGACTGTCCATGTCCCCCAGCAATACCTCATGCTCTGGTTTCAAAAACAGACTACCAGGGCTCCCAGTCACAATCGAGAAGTTGGCAGTCGTAGGCGAGATGTTGTGCGCGGATGAGATGGATATGCTCTGCGAATGATAGGCCGCAGACCCTCTACTCGCAGCACGGACACCCGTCCGAGCCGGCGATTGCATGCGGGAGCTCTTCACGGTGGGTTTGGGTACCGGAGGGCTGGGGAAGCGGAAGTGCTCGGCGCTGCTTCTATTGCTGTTCGTATTGCCATCGAACCCTGGGGTTGGGTCTTCATGCAAGAGCATCGTCATGTTCGAAGGAGGCGCAGGGAAGATGCTGATAGATGAAGTACTGCTTCCACGACGTGCAGGATGAGGTGTTGTGGGCGAACTAAGATCCTGCTCGCTGTCGTTTCGGTGGTCGCGAGCGTAGTAGCGATCTTCATCGTCAACTATTACTGGGGCATTGCGATCCACATGTGATGGGATGTGCAGTCTCGTTCTGTCTTCATATGCGTGGTGCTGGCTCCTGCTATTATGCTGCTGTTTCGCCATGGGTGTCCGCAACGAAACCGAATTCCACTGGGGTGAGCGGTCATTTGCCGACCGCCGTGATGCATTCACTTTTGACAGTTCTCTTCGTAGACGCTCGTTCGCCAGGTCCAAGTTGTCGTAGTCGTGCTTCAGCCGAGTGTATCTGAGTGCGAGCTCTTCGTTCTCCGTCTTCAAACTCCCCACTCTGTTGAACCGATCCCGAAGATCAGCATTCTCCTCCCTCAACATACGGACCGTCCGCTGGGAATCCGACAAAGCGTTGAGAAGGGCTTCCATCTCTATCGCGTGCTTGTCTCTAAGTTCCCGAATCTCATCTCGATCTCTACCATACCCCGACGCAATGCTTGTCGCAGCCGTCGACACCACCGATCTGGGTGTGTCCCGATNCCCGGTCCCTATCCCTATCCCGGTCCCTGCTCCCACTCGACACAGTAAACGTCGGACTCTCCATCAACCCGCCCCCATACGTCGAAAACGAACCACTCCCTCGACGATTCGACGAGACGGGACCAGCTGCATCYGAGAATGCCATCCGCGAATGCGCGCGAGTATGGTGATGAGAGGGATTATAATCCGACGCCGCCGAACCTCTTCCCGAGCCCAACCTCCCCAATCCAGGTCCACTNYCCACTCCCACTGCTATTKGTCCCACTCAGAGGTGACGGGGCCAGCACGGTACTACTCCCATTCCCACTCAGATTCTGACTGAGACTTCCGCTCCTCTCTCTCGAGAACCGACTGAAAGGTCGCTCCGTCACGTCGCTCATATCCCTCGAATCCGGTTCACGCTCCTGCTGGTCAAGTAACCCAGCTCTCTGGAGAACCCGTGTAGAATGTCGAGAAATCGTCCAGTCAGGTTTATGCAACGTACTAGCCGACCCCGGCGATTCTGCAGCATCCCCTCCCCTCCTCGAATACCCCACAGACATGCTCGACCCAGGACGCGAAGACCCAGCGACAAGGCCAAAGTCGTTCGTCGTCGTCCCGCTACTCGAATTTGTTCCAAGTCGAGTCCGGCCCAACCGCTCCTGCACACTCATACTCCGCTTCCTCGTCCGAATGGTGTTGTTGCTGCTGCTCCCATTAGAGGTGTTCCCGCTGCCTCTCAGCACCGGCGACAACCTCCCACCACCGCCACCCAGCTTGGGCGGCGGCTGCTGCTCCGAACCCCGCTCTCGAGCCGTCCACCTGCCCGCAGCAGCGGATCCAGGCCGCGCCCCACTATCCCAGGAATGTCTCGGCACCACTTCAGCATCCAACGAAGGACGATGAGTCGATCCRTCACCCTTTCTCTCCGCAGGCGAGGGCGTGCTGTCCTTTGCCGTCTGAAAAGATCGCTCAGGCGAGGGGGAAGGTCGTGAAAGGAAGAGACTCAGACGTTTAGGTTTCACAGACGAAGATCTTCCCGTTGTCGTCGCCGTCGCCGACGCCCCCCGTCTCAGCTCAAACGACGGTCTGCGGCCTTCAAAGGTGGGACGAGGAACGTCCAAAGAGGGTCGTTTGGGTGCATCGATGGGAGACCGTCTCGAGTCCAACGACACCCTGGCGAACGTGGTGCCTCTAGAGGGGGACGGAGGGGTGGATAGGGAAATCATAGGCGGTATTGGCGACGAACCGGAGGCGTCGAAAGTGTAGCCTTCTGAATGGGACGGCGACACATTCGGCAGGGGCGCACGCAGTGAGGATGAAGGTCGACCTTTCCCGATGTTAAGAGGGCCAAAGAACTTGGAACCGGTTGACGCGGAGAGGGAAGATGAGGCGGCTGGAGTGAAGGGGTGTGAAAGAAATGTTCGCTTCGGTGCTGGGGTAGAAGTGGACACCACCGGTGAGCTAGGAGAACGAGGCACAGATGGCGACTTTGAGGGAGACAACGGCCGCTTGGGTGGCGATGGCCTTGGAGTCGCTGTTGCACTCGTTGGAGTGACTGGGGTGGGTGGGAAACGGATTGAGACGGGGGAAGTGGCAGGGGAGGTTGAGGAGCGTCGTAAACGCGGCAAGAACGAAGGCGGAATGCGTCGGTTGGATTTTGAGCTGGGGCTAAGGATCGCTGCCAAGTCAGGATCGATGGGGGACTCGATGAAGCTATCATTTGGGCCGTCAGCATCTATGATTACTGCCTCATCGGTCTTCGACCAATCCACGCCGGATGAAGCCGGTGAGTCGGAGGCCCGCATCGCATCCATAACCTCCTGTGTCAATTGGGTGGAGGAAAGCTCGAGCATCGAGGTGTCCGCTTCGCAATCCGAGGATTTGCTTGACGGATTCCTTCCCAAAGGGGAGTCGGTGGATCTGCTGGAGTTGGTGTTCATTCTGTTGAGAATAGGGGCATGTTTGGATACACCCGAACTATCCGCCTCTATAATAGTCGACAATTCTAACGATAACGGAATACCAGGTGATGGGGTCCTGAGCGTAGGAGCTAGGGGAACGTCAGACGACATGGGAACGGAAGTGACAGGCTGGACATACCACGGTCACAGTCGTCTTCCAACCGTTGTTCATCGAGTCTTGAGAGGGAGACAGACCTCCGAATGCTAGACTGCTCCACGCGGGGGTCGTTGTCGATGGCGAGAACAGGTGACAAGATTTCGTTCGACAAGGATACCTTGCGGTCTCTGTCCTTGGTCATCGACCGTCGGACGGAACCAAAACCAAACGAGGTTCTGCTTTGCACGGAGGCACTAGGGGTTGCAGGCGACGGCGAGGCATTCTTGTTGGGGCCNAAAGGGTAGGAGCGAGCGGAGGGCGCGAAAAGAGGGGATGCCTGAGCCGGCAGGCGTGGTGGGTTGCTGGGGGGTCGCTGCCACCGCGAGAGAGGGGCTTCCGCCATTTGCTGCAGGGTTGGAGCCCATAGAGGGCCGCCTGGCAGCAGTGGGGATTCCGAAGACATTGCGTTTGGGTTGCGCTGGTGGTATTGACGTTGACGTTGAAGGGGTATGGGGCGAATGGTGGTTCATGGCTGGCTCCGCGTGTTCGAGCAGAGCACGCGAACTTTCAGCAAACACCGCGTTTTAGGACTCGAGAGATGCTCGTCCTGGGACGGCCATGAGTAGGGAGGTGAGAGGACCTTCGATACGTGCGCGAAAGGCCGTTGCAAAACTTGTGGCTAGGGCTAATTCGAATTTGGTAGCTCCCGCCACCGTGTCAAAATCTATCAGAATCTCCTGATCCCGGCNTTTTTTGCCCCTGTGACAGGTTTGATCCTTCATAATGCTAGCATTGAAGCTGCTCGTAAAACTTCGAGCACTCACAACACAGTGGTTGAACCAAGAACGAGTCTCGATGATACCAGTGAAGAATTAATGAACCATAAAGCCTGTCACTGGCACCGGAAATGACCGTGCCCATCACGACTAACCTTCGGCCGAATGTTAGGAGGGGTGGACACGCCCACCCGCTGAGGACAAGGCCGGCGAGAACCATCAGGAAAGGACGAAGATGGGAGTTGTCCTCAGTCTCAGTCTATGGGTTTGGGCTTGGGTTCTCCTCCTTCAATGTCGGGTCCCGACTCGGAGAGATGATTAAAATTCGCAGTTCCGATAGCACCAAAGAGGAATGAGTGAGTGGAGTGAGTGTTTGTACACCAGATATAGGCAAGATTCCAGTGCTCTGGTGTTCGTTCGTGCGTTTTCCCGTGGCATCATTGTGCATTTGTAATTCAGGATGCGGACATACATACTTAGGTAGAACCCCCATCTCAAGATCTAGCTCTAGCGTTCATCCATTTCAAGATATCCAACTCTCATCTTAATCAGACCAAATCACGAAGTGTAAGACTATAGCGTCAGTCTTATTCATGGTTTTGCTCCTTCACCACGAGGCGCCTGCAAGGCCACCAACCTCAGCTGCGCAACAACTGCGAGCCTCGCCGATCTTCGTTCGTTCACGATGTTTGTTTGGCTGTGGAATGCTGTACAAATAGAACCAAGCTAAATTTAGTTGGGAAGCTCCAACTAGGCTGTAGAGCCAAGGTCCTACCAACGCTGCCATCGACGGGCACTGTCAACGACTAAACAAAGATCGTGAACAGATCTGGGGTCTATCGTTTCTTAGATTGGTGGAATGAGTACGTCACGGCATCGTTCAACTTTGTCAATGCTTGAAAGTGTTTCCTGCGCTGGAAGTGTTCGAAGCACAGCTTCTCGGCGCTTCAGCTAGTACGGTTTGTTTCTACATCCTCAGTTGCTACTGCGATCTCAGCCTACGCGGTATACAATATCCTGTTCTTTTTACACCGTCAATTCTACTCGCCGCTGAGGCACCTCCCAGGACCATCTCGGCCAAGATCTTTTTCCTGATTAGAAATAGAAAGGACTCAGTTTTGGATACAGCGTCAATGGGCTCAAGCGCCATGAGTAACATGTAGTTGCTAATTGGATCATGCACGACGCTGGGTGTAGAAAAGCTATCCGGTTCATGAGTGATAGAATGAGAAATACGGTTCTACGATGTTCGTCCCAGGTTTCGTTGAACAGCACTTCAAGCGCTATCCATCCTCTTGTTTATCAAGTCTGATGACCTAGCATACGAGTCATTGTGTTACATCATCCTGCGCAAGCAATAAAGCGCAGCTGATAGAACTTGTGCAAACCCAAAATACACCGGAGGAACCTGACTTGGGGAGTCGGTGGTGAGATTGCGAGAAGCACATAGGCCGGGGTTGATTGACACGATCCCGCTAGAGGATTCAACATTTGTCGGAGAATGTATACTGAATTACTCATCTCTTCGAATAACACAGGATCTATCCAAACCGCTGCAAGCCCTCGGCGATCTGTCAATTTGAGTCACCTTGGGCCCCGATTTTCCCGCTTTTTCCAACGTCACCAAGCCTACCAAGGATTATCTGGCCTTATCTATCAGGCCATCAGACTGATTTATCTTTTACCTATGACAGCTTTTTTAAGGCTAGATCTGGCCATGTCTCTCCATCATTGAAAGCCTGATGTAGGTAATCCAAGTAAAATTGGCGCTAAAAAATTGGCGCTACAAAATGTGCCAGTGGCCTAAATTCAAGGGTAACTCGCGAGATTCATACATTATTTAACAAATAAACAAATAAATACATCTAGAACGTAAAGGAGCAAGGATCTAGGCAGAATGGGGTAGAAATGGAGGGAGAGTCAGTACCGACCACGTCCCAACATCTGACTCTAGGAGCACACTAGTAGATTTACCTCCGAACTGGAAGGCGATCATTCATCAATCTGCCAAGTCCACACCGTCGAGGTCGGTGCTTAGCAAACCAACTTGTAGCAGTGCAACACTCGGAATTCTCGGGCATCCGATGGATTTTGAGAGTGTTGCTGATCTGACGTGATAGTGCTTGAGTGTATCTTTCCTAACCCTTCCCAATATATAAGGGTACTATCGCCCTTTTCTGGGACTCATGAATCTCACCACCCCAGAACTTGAACTCATACCAAATATCCCTACAGGGGGTGTATCGGTGTCGAACAACAATACTTATCATCCAGGGTCACTTCATAGTAACCCGGTTTTTAATGGTGCGTTACTCCCGTTCTCATTTTGCACTGTGCTAGTTCTGACAACGCGTATCTAGGGAACGCGGATGGATCTCCAATGATTGTGTATTATAACCATGACCATGGACGATCTAACATGGGTGAGTTAAATTCCTCCATCTTCAAGGGACTCGAGTTCATCGCTTGCACGATATCAGCTCTACTACAGAGACTGTTATCTCTTGTTGACCTACTCGACTCTCAAGATGATGTAATGGGACAGTATCGACCATACCCCCCACCAGTGCCGTATCCGACACGGCCACGGCGGCAGCATCCGTTCCAAAGGCAGCACCACCAGCAAATATATCATGACCAGGATGAAGAGTACGCAGCTGGATCGTCCACAGAAGATCTGCAATATGAGAACACACAAGATCAGGACCCGCAAGATCATGCCCCACGGCACTACCAAACCCCGCAACACCAGGACCCGCAGTGCCAACAGGAGCAGCAGCACCGACGTGGGCGAAGATATCCATACGACCAGCAGCAGCAGCACCAACAGGCGTACCCGCCTTCATCAAATAGCTATACCACCTACCCTCTCCCTTCCTCTGCGACGCCTGCACCACCTCACTTCCCCAGGTCCAGCAGAGCCTCGGCACAGCGGTCCAACATGGCATATCATCAGCGCCAAGAGGAGAAGAGGAGACGTGGTGAGCGGGGGGACGTGCTAGAGGAAGCGTGTCTTCCTGCCCCTCATACAGACACATCAGCTCTCGTACCGGCACCCACAGCACCGACACCAGCTTTGTGTACACCACTTGTAGCAGCAGAGGTAGCAGAGTCGCCACCACCGGTGATAAACGAGCCTCAGAACGAGCAACACAAGGATATCAATAGCCGCCCCACAAGTAGTAGCGGTCATTCCTGCCCCGCAGAGTCGCCCTCGAGTTCCCCGGAARGAGGGAAAGAGAGGGGAAAGGGCAAGAAGCGGAATAGCTGGATGTCTAGATTCTTCGATAGGAGGGCCAAGAATGAGAGTGAGAGTGAGAGTGGCAGCGATAAGGAGTCGGCATCGAAATCAAAGTTGAAAGGAAGTAAGTAGAATTGGGATCACATGCCGCGATAATGGTTTCTTGTACTAGTAGTGTGTTGTGGTTTATTTACTCGTCAGCCGCTGGGATGGCACGGTTCCGCTTTTTGGCTGATGCATTGGGGGTTCCGGGTGCGGAGGGGTGGTAGAAAAGTGTTCTGAGCGGGGAGAGGTGATTGGGAGGTATTCCCCTGGTGTACCTGTCCCATTGGCACTACCGCCAGTCTCTCACTTGGCTGAACACCGGACTTTAGTCTCCGCGAGGTCCACCAACTTCCGTGTACATTAGATATATTGGCTATTTGTGGTCTTTCAGTAATCGTTCGTTCTTTCGTTCTCTTTGTCTGTCTTCACATTGCGCGTTGTAATTTAGGTAACGATAGTTAAGGTTCGTGAAGTTCGAGACGTCAGAATATCATTCCAGTTTGATCATGGACTGTATACTGACAGGCTGACCTTAGCTGCTTATCAACTGCGAGCCTGCGGTGAAGCTCCGCAGACAACTGAAAATCTCAATAGGTACTGTATTATTGGTCGATACTCGAACGTGACTCGTACCCAGTAGTCATATAGCTACAGAAGTTGGAAGTGGCCAAAGCCCACCAACGTGACTGATTGACAAGAGGTCCGATACTGCAGCCCTCCAGCTAGTACGATGCACTGGCAGCTTTCTACATCCTCGATTGCTACTGCGATTTCAGCACACACGGCGTACAAGATGTTCCTCTTCTTCTACCGCCGATGTTACTCGCCGCTGAGACACCTCCCTGGCCCACCTCGCCCAAGTTTTCTGATTGGGAATGAGAAGGAAATTTGGGATACAGTACGTCGACCCGATTGGTGTGAGCGGTTATCAGCATTTAATTGCTGATTGCGCCGTGCACGACGCTGCGCACGTGTAGGAGAGCTATTTTATCCATGAGCAATGGATCGAGAAATACAGTTCTACGATGCTCGTTCCGGCTCCCTTGGGGTGAGTGAGCGATAGCGCTTCTCGCACCTATAGAACTTGAACGATATACGCACCTGCGTCCCTCTGAAAGGCCTTTTAAGATACGTCCGCCGGAACTCAAACTCGGTACGTGAATATTTTTGATGGGAAAGTTTGGCGAGCTTACAGTTCAGCTAAAAAGATAAGAATATGAGCTGGACGGCCTCGAGCTTTGTGCAACGAAACCTGGTGCTGAAATCGGATCTAAATCCTGACCGCAAGCGCAGAGTTTTTGAAGATCTGCGTCGAACGACTTCCCGAAGGGCACACTTTCTTACCTCTAAGTAGATATGTCAACGCCGCAGCTGGTCAGCAACCAAACCGCGAGCTCGGGGATGAGGGCCGTGCTTACGTACCTGTCAGTCCGTCGCAAGGTTAGATTAAAAGAGAGGTATGATGTGCTATAAAATCAGCCCTTGAATATGACCCTTGAAATGGATACCTTCAGGCTACTCCTTCGACGAGTCGCCAATCTCGATTCGGCTCAGAACGGGGTGACTTTTTTGAATGCGTTCACAAGACCTTTCTGCTCGCGGGCTTACCATTCAACCACCTCATGCCATATGCTTGGCTGAAGAACCTTGTTCAGGGAGGAAACACACACCCATCATTTTCCAAAAAGCGAGAACCTCGAACCGACCAAGGATATTCGCCGCAGCACGCTGAGATACCGCCTGAATCTGAATCGCACCAATGTCGTATTTCCGAAGAGACGTTTGTAATGAGATCTTTTTGTCAAATATACTCGTTTTTGAGCGAGTAGATAAGAGCAGCTGGTGGTTCTGGAAGAAGGGATTCGAGCTCAAAAAGATTGTGTTCAATTGAGGACGATATTTGTGCGTATTAGCATCCCAAGCCCCAACGCCACAACTTGCGCGCTTGGCTACCGTCCATTGTTCGAGCAAATCATTTGAACTTTATCATTTCTTCTCCGCTCGCGCCAATTTCACAATCTTACATTGATTTCTGCTGAAGCTAGACATTCTCATCGCCTTCACCACTGGTAGAAAAGGTACCCACAGTTTGAAGTTGATCATTGGTATTCCTGTTGGGATTGTCAATCGAGCCACTCATTCTGTATTGTGACGACACTCGAAGAGAGCAGGCTTCGTGAGAGAGTTTGCTCATCTTCTCTCCCTCTTTTCATTTGATTGCGATATACTGAACGCACACCGAGCTCAGGTGAGTGGCTTATCTACGCGGAGTCTGCAACTTCAACTTACCTCCAATCGACGACCCCAGGCGAACAGCAGTCGTATCTACTCATCGCAGGTACGTTGAAGAGATATAAGCTCGTCGAATCTATTTTAATTCTGCATATCCTATGCAATTGGACAGTCGCTTTGTGGATGTCAACTCGAAGAGTAGCATTCTGAACGTAGTCACCGAAACTGGATCATTAGGAGTGTTGGAAGCTGAGTGGCTCTCACCCACGCCCCTATCCTCTAAACCTATACATCCTTTTCAAAGTGAGTAGCCCAAGAACAATAGCCCTTTGCCAAGCTGACACCCCTCCAGCGCCGAACCCTCAGTTCTTTACCAGACTAAAAAAGAAAACGAAAGCCATGTCGGCAGAACTTCCAGTCGAGATCCTCCAAACCATATTCTACCTCCTCGCTTGTAGTGGGCCCTCCGTCTCCCAATCATTCCGTGACCTCCTCTCCGTCTCACATGTCTGTGCTCTCTGGCGTTCCGCCGCGCTTCGCGCTTCCCCCGCTTGGGCATGTGTCCTCGACCTCTCCAAGCCTCAATCTGGATCTGACTCTCGAACGTCTTCGAACTCGTTTAACGAGGTTTTCGAGAGGACTGCGGGTGCGAAGTTGATGATCCAGGCTACCTTAGGACGTGATAGTCCCCGATTGGCTTTAAATTTACCTTCTGAAGGGTCGTCCGACGAGACTACGGCCGATCTCAGGTGGGGAAGGGTATTAAACGAGTTTAGCGAACGCGTAGCGCTGTTAAAGGTTAGGTTCACAGAGAGGACACCCGGGGAGGACGAAATGGGCGTGTTGAGGGAGGTGCTTGGAAGGAAAGCGGGGGCTTTGAAGGGTCTGTGGTTGGCATTTGATCCGGAGGTGTTGGACTCGGACGGGGTGGTCAAATTGTCTGCCCCAAGGCCTGTCGGCTCCACCGGGTATCAAACGAATACGAACGCGAATGCGCATAATACTCCTCCGGTCCTCTCAGGCACGAACTCTACTACCCAACAACAACAAGTATGGACGCTCTTCTCAGGCCTTGCGCCCCACCTCCAACGCATCCACCTCCAAAACTGTTTACTCGATTTCCACCCCTCCGTCCTCCCATCTTCCAACATCTTCGCAAACCTGACCTCGTTCCAGCTCGTCATCACGCGTAACCTCCCAGCCGGTGTTGCCTACATCCTGAACCAGACCATTGTACCACCGCATGATCATCATGATGATGGTGCCCGAGGAGCGGTCACAGTCGATTACAGTTGGATCGAAGTGTTCAGGGCTATGCCTCAGTTGGAGACTCTGCATTTACTTGGGGTACCGCCAGAGGCTAGGAATTCCGTCATGGCCGGTGGTGCTGGCAGCGATAGCGCAAATGGGAGTGGCAGCGGCAATGGGGAGCAGGAAGTGGTAAAGTTTAGCAGGCTTAAGGATCTAGCGATCGTTTCGTTCAGCACGATGGTCGAATTTTTGACAAAGCGGATCGAGTTGCCTTCAGCCCTTCCGTCATCCTCATCCCCGTCGAGTCCTGGAGACGGATACGGTATCCCTGGAGCCCCGGTGCCCAAGTGTCGTCTCAGCTTAAATGTCACGCTCCCTCCAGAGCCGAACATACTCTCAACCTACGGTGCCAATTTTGTGGAGGAGAAGTTTAGAGGGAGGACGGGAGGTGTGAAGGAAATTAAGCTCAAAATTGGGGAGTACTCGCTTTCGGTTGTGGCTTTTCACTATGAGGAGGGTCGGAGTGGGTTGCCTAAAGCTAAGAGGGAGAAGCGAGCGATCGGGGAAAGACGAGACGAAGATCATATAGAGGTCACTATCGACAATGACTTACGGACAGTGATACAAGAGGACGAGGGAATGGACTCGGAGGAAGACATGGACATGGAACCAGAACCACAATCTCAAGAGCAGCACCGACGTGGACTACAAAAGCAGCGCGTTGTCGGATTCTTCTGTCATCCCGATGCCGACATTGACCTCTCAGGACGATACACTTCTTGGACTCAACTCAGTCTCTCACTCGCCCAAGGGCTCTCGTTCCTCTCGCAACACGCTTTATCGGACTTCTTATCCAACCTCTCCTCGACTTCCACCAACTCAGCCTCTGGGATCGTACCCATGCTCAAGAACGTGTGGAAAGTCGATTTAGATTTCATTTGTGACGCTGTGGGGTTCAGCTATGTCAACAACGAAATTGTTTCGAATCATGAGCTGTTAAACACCTCCCTTATATCCCTCCTCTCGCTCTTCGTACGCGCCAAACGACTCGTTCTCAACAACGCAGAGACAATCAAGAAGGTCGTCATCCCCATCCTTCAGGGCCACCCGCCCCTTATCGCTAGCGAACGCGAACGCGAACTCTATTATTGTTATAATGAAACCGAGAGGAAGAAGGATATGAGTCTGCTGCCGATCTTGTTTCCAAATGTGACGGTGATTGAGGTGAAGGAAGAGTGCTTGGAGGATGATGCGGTTTGTGCGACGTTGGAGGCCTATGAGATTTGGAGGGTGGAGATGGGCAGGGCAGTTTCTACGGTCGCTGTGGAGAGCGGTATGCTGCAGGTAAATGTCAACACGAGTGTGTGGTGAAGGAGCGAGCGACAGGGTATCTCTCGGTCTCATGGATTGTAACATCTAAAAGCAATAATGTAGGTTTGTGGAGATCTAGTCACGGTTCTTTGAGACGTGAACACCGCGATCCACTTCGAAATGGCTCCCGCTTTGTTCTCGCTCTCCTAGCCAGCCAACCAGCTCATCGTTCACGACACAGAGGCAAAAGTGGAAGAATATGTACGATAAATGAATGTGTCTGATCTTTGGAAATAGAGTATTTATTCTCTCTGTAGGTAGCCGGTGACGCTGAGGCTTGTTGTGCTGAATCGTTGTGGGCGATAACAAATTAACATCAAAATATTGTAGTGCTAGCTGTTTTACACATCACTTTGCAAGAATTGGCAAGATGTTGCTGCTACATTTTCACTGATGTTCCTCTTCAAGCAGCTTTTCCTCTTCAAGCAGCTTTTCCTTGATAAAATGCCTCCACTTTTCAACATACTGGCTCATAATCACAGTCACTTCGGGTTTGTGTTTCTGGAAACTAGATGTCAGTTTCTACCAAGGAAGCAAAGAAATCTACCCACTTTCAGATTCTCAGCAGTGTGGCTGATGTGCTCTACCCACGCCAAAGCAACATATGGTTGGCTCAGAAAGGTAATGTCGAATCCTGAAGGATTTGAGAGCACCATGTTGATTTTATGCCACCCCCCCTTCTGAGTGAAATCGATGATTTCATCATCAGTAGCGTTATAAAAGCATAGCCCTCTGATAGCCATCATCAGGCATTTCTCAGAGAGTGATGTGGGCCACTTATCCGGTACTAGACCCATGTCATGAATTAGAGTCATTTTTGAAGGTTGAATGTGATCACGTACGAGACTGGAGTTTTGGAGATTCATTGATGTGCTGCATACAGCACTTGACAATGGGAGCAGAAACATCGGACCGTGGTACAAACAAATCCTTTGCACGACTTGGGTGGTCCAGGAAGTCAGACAAGGATTTGTGGTAGACAGTTAGATCCATGGTGCCTGACTCATCTTTTTTGAGACGCACAAGGGAACGGAGGTCTAAGGTAAGGATTTCAAAGGCATTGCTCTCTAAATTAAGCAATGCACTGAGAACATCGGGACCAAATTTGCTGGATGGACGATCCAAAAGCATAGCTCTGGCATCCAGATCAAGGATCCTGAACAGCAAAAGAAAGTCACGTCCACTGTGGGTATCAACAGCTTCGTATGCTTCCTTTGCATTCGACAAGACATTGGTGTAAAGAATGTCAAGTGCTTCGAATGGTCGTGTTGCTTGTCCTGGTGTCCAGTTGAGGACCGTCTCCAACCTGCGGGCAGGCGACGCCCGACGTTCCGACACGTAGTTGTACACGACCGCAACATAGACGAACTGCCCGGACGCAGCTCTTGCAAGGGTGTCAATGTTGGCTTCCGTGAACCAATCGGGTTGACCAATTCTGAGACCTATATCCTGGAACCTTCTTCGCAAATATCGACGCATGTCTTTTGTCGCATCGTATTCGTCGCTGAGTTGTATATGGTATGCCAGGTCATGGAAACAGCCACCGGTGCCCAAAGCAGTACTAATAGCCCACTCGGGTCGGCTGGCGATGAGAATACGGAAGGGAAGGTCGTTGTTGAGGATGGAGCACTTGATTGCGGTTAATATCTCTGCCTGTCTATCTTCCGCTTTGTATTTGGTGTCGACATGCAGGAGGTCCATAGTGGTGCTCGGCTCGCCTTGGCACTCGTCAAGGCCATCAATCAGGATAACATAAGGGAAGGTGCGGGGGTCGTATTCCTTGCTCCCTTGAAAACTCTTGAAAGGACCAGCGACAAGCGTATTCATCTGGGTTTCGAGCGACCGGTAAAAGATGAGGGTGTCACGCTCCACTGCCTCAGCAACGAAACACTGTAAGGTAGGATGGCATGACCCCAACTGGTAGGCGATGGTTGGGACAAGGGTGGATACTGTATTCCGACTGGGGTCTGCAGCGGAAATGAAGTATGCTGCTCCTAAAATATTGTCCTTTGCGCAAGATTCAGCGATAGACTGTTGCAGCGCAGACTTTCCCGCACCGGCAGCCCCGGTCATGCACATCAATGGTTGAGGATGATCACAATCCCGAATCCGTTCCATAAGCTCGCTGATAACCCCAACGCGGGTGTCTTCATCACACTTCGGAGCGTCATATCGAGCACTGGAGTTGTGGAGAGCATTTGGCGCGGTGTGCTTCAGTAAAATCTCCCAGCCTAGGAGAAAGTGAAATACAGTATTACAGATGTAAGTATATCGTCTCGTGGAGAAGCGTAACACTCACCACCAATCGATCCGCCAGCGACCACCGTATGATTAGTAAAGTGTGTCGCATTGGGTACGTTAAAATGGTTCAAGTCGCCCATTTGAAAGTGGTGTGCATTTCTGAGGAACGATATCCTCGAACGCACGAAGTCCATGGAAGAATCTGCTGGCAGTGATTCATGGGCTTCGACAACTTGTGCTGGCTGAGAACGGGCTACAAAGTGCGACGATTGATGCTGTGCGTTGCAAGGCAGTGGTTTGCCTGGTGACTGTGGCGATAGTCGGAGGGGAATGTGGGTCTCTGGTGGTCGCTCTGCCGATGGTATTGGTGGCTCGAGAGCAATACTAGGGTAGGTCCGGTGCTGGTTGTTTCTCTCCCAAGGATCGGTGGGAGCCACAACTAGATCCAACTTGGGAGGTACCCGAAGAGGAGANGGGGTGTAGAAGATCGGAGTACAGGGGATTGTAAGGTCTTGGTTCTCTCGTAGGGGGAGAGGCTCCATGTGTGACAGGCGCTGGTGGCCGAAGCCCCGTAACGGTCCTATCAACATATCTCTGAGCCGCAGAGGAATTTTGCGATGGCATGACGATCGTGTCTACACCAAGAGACATGGGTGAAGGGCGGGGCGGTGAGAGCTGAGTGTACACATCGTTCACCAAGGGACTAGAGTGCAAACCTTCTCCAAAGGATGAATGAAGGGTTGCCGATGAAGGTTGGGACACGATGCCGTTACCGGATTGCTGAGAAGAAGGCGACCCAATTGTTGGGTATGACGGCTTTATCCTCGATACCTCTATCCGACCGTCCTGAGAGTTGCAGGGCAAAGGGTACGGACTGGAGGGTCGCAAATTGCAGCCTACGTTGCTGGCTTGATCCTTTGGCATGAGAGGCGGAGGTAAGGTGCCAACTTGGTGGTCGTGGGATTATCCCGCTTGCTTGGCGGCCAGATAAGTGCACAAAAAACTCCGAATCCATCTCAACAGACAACCCCATCATCAATGAATTAAACTCCCTCCCATACCTCAACTCTGTGGTCCGCGAATCCCTTCGACCACACGTTCTTGTCCCTTTTACCCAGAGGCTCGGTGAAAGAGAATGTGGTCGAGTTGAGTTAGCCATTTATAGACAAGAAGGGTAAGATACATGAATATCTTGGGTACTTTCCTCCTCGGGCACCCCAAGATTCGTTCCCGATTGATTGGATGGCGTAGACAACACAGGGACAGCTAGTTCTACTGGGGTGAGAACAGTCTAGATTTCAGGTGCTTCAGTATTCATTGTGTTTTCGATTGTCAATATTGACTTTATGTACTCGACCGGAACGCTGGGAATCTGTCCCCAGGGTGCAAGTGCCGTTCCGGGTGTCTGGGGTAACATGCTCACTTTCCTTCGAGGTCCACGAGCGTGCATTGGATACTGAATTTCTCACATTGATTCAGTCTGTTGATCACAAGTCAACTGCCGACTTTACTCACCGCAACGTTTTCCTAAGATGGAAGCTCTTCTCTTCACACTTGTCCGAACGTTCGAGTTCGAGTTCGCAGTACCACTGGAGGATATTGGAATCACGTCGTGGATCGTTCAGAGACCNTTTTTTGAGATCGAAGCCAGAGACTGGTAACCAACTCCTTTTGAAGGTGAAGCTGGTTCAGCGAGCGTAATGGCCGACTTAACACTGTAGATCGGGTCCGGTATGGTCTACCAAGCATACGGCCAATTTCTGTGGCTCTGTAATGCGTTCCGTTAGACATAGTATTCCCCGCTCGATGATATTCATACGGCGACTTCAAAATACACAATGTGAACAGAACATAGTCTCGCTAAGGGTTCGATTCGACTGCTACATTCGACGAACCGGTTTCACCTTCAAAGGTAGCTGGTTTCCAGCTTCTGGGTTTGACCTTAGGAAAGGCCTCTGAACGATCCAAGATGATACCCCAATCTCCTCCGCAGGCACCCCTAGCTCGAACTCAAACGCTCGGACGAGAGTGAAGAGCAGGGCTTTCATTCTACGGGATCCAGATGAAGATTCAAGTTGACAAATGGATATTAGCTTTCTGGGAAAGCTGTAAACGGAGGGAAAGACTTACTCGACAAGAGAAAATCGATACCCGATGCACGCTCGCGGGCCTCCAATGAATGTTAGCATGTTGCCCCATACACCCGGAATGGCGCTCGCGCCCTCGGGCGGTGATTCCCAACGCTCCGGCCTGTCATTTTCCGTGAGTACAGTATTCAGCGAGCTACGGGCTTGAAGACGCACCTGAACTTGAGACTATCTTCGCCCCAAATATTCTTATCCCTGTTCACGGAGAGAATGGGCAGAAAAACGAATTGGCCCTTTGGAACTCTGCATCGTACCAGTAATGTCAGATATATCGCAATCCGAAGAGGGAGATGGCACATACTCGAGATACTCGTGTACTTTTCCATTCCTGTCCGTAACGGGCACACTCAAGGGAATCACATCCTCCTTGACGGTGAGCCTCTGACTAAACGGAACGGGAGGGTACAGTCGGAGTACTTCACGGACAACTGCGTCAAGGTATGGGAGGGAGTTCAGCTCGTCCATCGTAGGGTTGTCCGTCGAAATAGCTGAAAGTTCGTCCCGCAATTTCATCTGGACTTTCGGGTTTTCGCTCAGTGCATAGAGTGCCCAGGTGGTTCCCGTACTTCATATACACCGCAACGAAATGATTAACTTAGCCACAGAGAAGTTGGTCTACCGACTCACCTCGTTGTTTCGTGCCCAGCCGCCAGAAATGTGGGTATCTCTGGGAATGTTGTATTAGTATTAGACTCAAAACGAGGAACCAACTAAGCGAAGCGTACGTGCAAGGACTTCCTCGTCGCTCATTCGTTGATGCTCCGGAATATCGGTGGCCATGTTAGCTCGCAAAAGGAGAGTTAAAATATCTCTCCCCTTCAACGTGGATTTTTCAACCTTCCCAGACGTCTGCAGGTTCTTCTTGCTGTTTTGCAAGAGCTCTCTTCCGACCCTATCCATGGTTGCGCGAGCCTGTTTGGATCCGTCATCCTTCATGTCTGGCTGCATTTGGCAGTTAGTCGCCATAATTCACGTTAGGAGAGACTAGGGACGCTTACCACCCAGCGCAAGCTCGGAATCCCGAGACGTAGAAAAGTAATGATAGAAAATTCCATATTGCTCGAAAATATGGTTGAGAAAGCGCGATTGAGCTCGTTCTGCTCTTCTCCGTTGGCCAGAGCATTGAACTGATAGCTGAAGGCTAATGAAACGGCAGTTAAAACAGATTAGTCAAAGAGACAGCAGAATANTTTTTTGAACTCACCAGCCTGTCCGATTACATCCAAAGTCATCCTACTGAGCCACGACAGTACGTCGATCTTCCCTTCAGCTTCGCCTTGCCGCCTGAGAAGCTCTGCATCCCAAGCGTCTCGGAGTTCGATCGATTTTTCAACGAAAACATCCGTCAATTCGCGAATTTGCGCCGCTCCGAATGCCGGATTCATGACCTTACGCTGCACGACGCCATACATTGCGTATTAGCAACGACTTGGACTCGAAAGGCCTAACGGTGGACTTACATGGTTCTTGTGAACGTCTTCCTCGACTACGAGTAGGCCTTGCCCCACAACTTCCGCAAGGTAGTACCTAAAGAAATCTGGTTTCTGGTAGATGTTGCTATTCATCATGACATGGTTGAGCGCTTTCAAGTCCGTGGTGTACAGATGGTTCGCCTTTCATTCGAAAAAAAAAAAGACCTTGATCATCAGACTCGGACAACAAGAGGATAGATGGTGAGAGAAGCACTAGCGCTCACTCACCCCAAGGAAGCCCGGAACGAGCATCGTAGGACCGTATTTCTCGATCCAGTGCTCATGGACAGGATAGCTTTCCTACACGCAGCGTCGTGCACGGCGCAATCAGCAATTAAATACTAATGAACACTCACACCCATTGGGTCGACGTACTGTATCCCAAATTTCCTTCTCATTCCCAATCAGAAAGCTTGGGCGAGGTGGGCCAGGGAGGTGTCTCAGCGGCGAGTAACATCGGCGGTAGAAGAAGAGGAAGATCTTGTACGCCGCGTATGCTGAAATCGCAGTAGCAACCGAGGATGTAGAATGCTGCCAGTGCATCGTACTAGCTGAAGTGCTGCAGTGTCGGACGGTGAGCTTTGGTCATTTCCAATTTCTGTAGCTATATGACTTCTAGGTACGAGTCACGTTCAAGTATCGACCAATAATACGTACCCATTGAGATATCCATTTCAGTTGTCTGCGGAACTTTGCCGCAGGCCCGCAGTTGATGCGCAGCTGAGGTCAGCCTGCCAGTATACAGTCCATGCTCAAACTGCAATGATATTCTGAACTTCATGAACATTAACTAGTGTGATCTAAATTACAACGCACAACGTGGAAACTGACAAAGAGAACGAAAGAACGACTACTGAAAGACTACGAAACAGCCAATATATCTAACGTCCATGAAGTTGGCGAACCCGAACCCAGAACGGAGACCTCGCAGAGACCAAAATCCGGTGTTCAGCCAAGTGAAAGACTGACGGTAGTGCCAATGGGACAGGTGCACCAGGGGAATACCTCCCAACCACCTCTCCCCGCCCAGAACACAATTCTACCACCCTCCACACCCGAAACCACAGCCACCCATGCATCAGCCNAAAAAGCGGACCGAAAGCGGACCGAAACACAAGTAAATAAACCACAACCCAAGAAATCCAAGTCATTGTTGCGGCATGGATTTCCTACTTCCCGAAACCCAATCTCGAACTCTCTTCAACCTTGATTTCGACGACGACACCTTCTTGCCACTTCCACTCTCGCTCTCACCCGAATTCTTGGCCCTCCTCTTGAAGAACCTAGACATCCAACTACCCCGCTTCTTGCCCCTTTCCCTCTCTTCACCCTTTTCCGAAGAACTCGAGGGCGGCTCTGCGAGGCGGGAATGGCCGCTACTACTTGTGGGGCGGCCAGTGATATCATCGTGTTGCTCGTGCTGAGGCTCGTTTATCACCGGCGGTGGTGACTCTGCTANCTGCTGCTGCTCCAAGTGGTGCACACAAAGCCGGTGTCGGTGCTGCAAGTGCCACANGGGACTGGCGCACGAGCCGGTGTGGGCACGAGAGCTGATGTGTGTGTATGAGGGGCAGGAAGATTCACTTCCTCTAGAACGGCCCCCCCGCTCACCACGTCTCCTCTTCTCCTCTTGACGTTGATACGCCGCGTTGGATTGCTGTGCCGAAGCTCCGCTGGACCTTGGGAAGTGAGGTTGTGCAGGCGAGCCATGCGGAGCAGGGGAANGGGAGAGGGTAAGTGGTGTCACTGATTNNGGTGAAGGTGGGTACGCCTGTTGGTGCTGCTGCTGGTCGTATGGATATCTTCGCCCCCATCGGTGCTGCTGCTCCTGTTGGTACTGCGGGTCCTGGTGCTGCGGGGTTCGGTAGTGCCGTGGCCCATGATCTTGTGTGTCCTCGTATTGCGGTTCTGTGGATGATCCAGCTGCGTACCCTTCCTCCTGGTGTTGCCACTGGAACGGATGCTGCTGCCGTGGCCATGTCGGATACGGCGCTGGTGGGGGGTATGGTCGATCGTCTTGCCAGTAGAGTAGGTCAACAAGCGATAACAGTCCTCGTAGCCGAGCTGATTTCGTGAAGACGATTAGCTCGAGTCCCTCNAAAAAAAGAACTTCAACTCACCTATGCCAGATCGTCCGTGGTTATGGTCGCAATACACAATCATTGGAGATCCGGCGGCGTTCCCTAGATGTGCATTGTCAGAACCTGCACGGAGCAAGATGAGAACGAGAGAACCATAATAAACCGGATTGTTATGTTGTGACCCTGGATGATAGGTGTTGTTGTTCGACAACGATACANCCCCCCGTTAGGGTATTTTGCGTGCCTTCGTTGTCTGCCGTGGTTGACATGAATATGTCGAGGAGAATCGTTGTTGTCTTGGTTCAGCTCTGCCAGAGTCAATTGAACGGTTGTAAGTTCAAGTGAGCACGACGAGTACAACCAGGAGTGAATGGTTGAAGCAGGAAGGACAAGGGTGACAGTGGACTCCTGAACCTGTTGTATTTGTAGGTGTCAAGATTGCAAAAGAATGGGGACGCATACCGTCAACGGAAACGATGCTCAGGGGTATAATTTCGTGATTGTGATTAACAACGAAATCGTGGTTGACAACGAAATCGGATTCGCGGCAACGCGCTACGACATTTGACAGCCTCATTCTCAATTCGGCGATTCATCAATATGCCGTTTGTGAGCTGTGTCCCATGGCTCCCATCCCAGCGCATCCTTGACTCTGGACAAAGTGTGGTCCAGGAGAGGGTTCCGTTCCATAACAGGAATCGCGAATTGCGACGACGATTTGACATAGCGACAACCTCATACTCATTTTCCGGATTCGAACGCAATCGTGCATCGATATCGATATGTCGTTTGTGCCGAGTATGCGTCCCATCCCAGCGCATCCGCGACTGTAAAAAGTGGAGAGAGGGTTCTGTTCCATATCAGGAATCGGATTCCAGGCGGCTTGCTACGACATTTGACATTCGAGATGGCCACGACCTTCCGAATTCGAAGCCAATCATTCATCAATATGTCGTTTGGGATTTGAATATACGTCCCATCCACGCGTCCCCGACTCTACATAAAGTTGTCAAAACCCCAATGAGTAACAGAAATCGAACTCGTGGCAACGAAACTCGACATATGGAAGAGCTCGCTTGGAGCGTAGCGAGAGAGAGATCAACGTCTTCGAGTGAGCGGGAGGTGGCACGTGATCAACTTTCCTCCGTGCCACCACCATCTCGCCAGTCGCTCGCCAGTCGCTCAAGAGATCGCTTCAAGACTGCGAGAATTCGTCGTTGATTTTTAACAGTGCATGCATATTCTGTCTTCCAACACTCATCGGGGGCAGAACCCGTGGTCACTACCGATGACGTGTCACCAGTAGCGGGCGTCTGGATTACCCCGACGACGTCTAGCAAGTCTTGGAAAGTCAGACCGCCAACAACTACCTGCTGGGCGGCTGAGATCGAACATCCGAGGACCTGGAACTACGACAACAGCCTGCGACTCGACCGTATAACCTTGCGTAGAACGGCTCGCTGTGGGTAGAGGGCTGATGGTAACCAAGGGTGCGGAGGGAACATAAACGACGGTGCGTGCCCTATATGCTAGGATGTACAACGTCATTCTGAGCATAGCTATATTCTTCGTCACCACCTGGAATATGGAGTCACCAAACACAGGCACAGGCACCCGAGGACGAGCAACTGAGCAAAGAATGCTGCCGTCCACCTTTGTGTACGACCGACCTTGAAAGGCGATATTTTTCCTGCAATATATCTCCATTCACTTGTCAYCCTTAACCCCCCCCCCAAACAAACTGTCGAGACCCAGAAGAGACTTTTCAGGGGGAGGTCATAAACCCCTTCAAAATAGGAGCGGTTTTCTGCGTTTTTTCGGGGAGCTCATGGGCTTCTTTAAAGCGGTTTCATGCGATTTCTAGGGGAGCTTACCAAGGTTCTCAAAGCGGTTGATGCGTTTTCAGAGGGTGCTCTACGAGTCTCTCGATGCGGTTGATGCGTTTTCAGAAGGTGCTCTTTGAGCCTCTCGATGCGGTTGATGCGTTTTCAGAGGGTGCTCTATGAGCCTCTCGATGCGGTTTACGCGATTGCAGAGGGTNGTTCTACGAGCCTCTCGATGCGGTTTACACGATTGCAGAGGGTGTCTTATGAGCCTCTCGACGCAGTTTACGCAATTGCAGGGGGTGCTTTAAGAGCCTCTCGAAACAGTCCATGTAATTTCAAAGGGTGCTTTACGAGCCTCTTGAAGTAATCCGTACAATTTCAGAGTGTGCTTTACAAGCCTCTTGAAGTCGTCAGTGTGATTTTAGAGGGGTGATTTATGAGCCTCTCAAAATGGTCCATGCAACTTTAGAGGTGCTTTACGAGCCTCTCGAAGTGGTCTGTGTGATTTTAGAAGGTGCTTTACAAGCCTCTTGAAGTGGTCCATGCAATTTCAGAGGGGTGATTTATGAGCCTCTTAAAATGATCCATGCAATTTAGAGGGTGCTTTACGAGCCTCTCGAAGCGGTTCAAATGGTTTTTGGGAAGGGGCTGTACAATCCTTGTGAAGCATTTCATGTGGATGTCTGAGGACGGCAAAGGAGTGTTAAGCTGGAACAGTCTTTCCTAAAATGTGGGAGCCGAGACGAGCCCGCCGCGTCAAGACTCAAAATTCCTTGACTGATGGTTGGGAGTCGGTGAGGCTCGGTCTCCCACTGAGGAAGAATGTGACCAAGTCGGGAGGGCACATGCGTGCCCATCACCCAACTCGCCGTACTCATTTATTCTAAGCCGGAAAACATGCTAGTAAAATGAGAGGTCAAGACGTAGAACTGTCTGCGAAAGTCAAAGATGGAAGAGCTCGCTTGGAGAGTAGCGAGAGAGAGATCAACGTCTTCGAGTGAGCGGGAGGTGGCACGTGATCAACTTTCCTCCGTGCCACCACCATCTCGCCAGTCGCTCGCCAGTCGCTCAAGAGATCGCTTCAAGACTGCGAGAATTCGTCGTTGATTTTTAACCCACCCACCACTCCCGAGAAGTGTATCATCTGTGCAAATGGTAAGTGTACAAATTCGACTTGGTTAGCAGAGCTATCCTTGCAGAGCAGGAGCCCACCCACCCGTCGGTGAGGCTCGGTCTCCCACTGAGGAAGAATGTGACCAAGTCGGGAGGGCACATGCGTGCCCATCACCCAACTCGCCGTACTCATTTATTCTAAGCCGGAAAACATGCTAGTAAAATGAGAGGTCAAGACGTAGAACTGTCTGCGAAAGTCAAAGACTTAGCCACAACCTCATTCCCGAGTTCGAAGTCATTCATTCATCAATAGGTGGTTCGTCAGCTGAGTATGCGTCCCATCCCAACATATCCCGATTGTAAAAAGTGTGGAGACTCTGGAGAGGGTTCTGTTCCATATCAGGAATCGGATTCCAGGCGGCTTGCTACGACATTTGGCGATGACATCCTCGACTCTGGACTAAGTGTGGTCCAGGAGAGCGTTCCGTTCCATAACAGCGATTTGACATCGGTCACTTCTAGTGCAGGAATCACTTTCAAGTATCGACAAAGCTACATATACGACGCCGTAACGTACCATTCAGATATTCATTTCCGTTGTCTGCGAGACGTTGCCGCGCAGCTGAGGGCTGGCGGCCTTGCAGGTGCCTCATGGTGAAAAACAAAACGAAGGAAAACGCGAAACAAGAGTGACACGATACACTCCATGATCCCTGAATAAGATGAAAGTCGGATATCTCGAAACTCATGAACGTTAACCTTCGTTGAACTAGAGCTAGGTCTTGGAGATGGGGTTCGTACCTACGTATGTATGTCTGTATAGTAATACATCCTGAATTACAAATGCACAATGATGCCACGGCCAATAAAAAAAACATGAAAAACAAACAAAGAGCACGGACGATCGAAACACTAGAACCTTGCCTATAGCTAATATATATCTGATGTACAAACACCCACTCACTCATTCTTCTTCGGTGCTATCGGAACTGCGAATTATCACCTCTCGGACCCGACGTTGAAATCGGAGGAGAACCCAGTCCCAAACCCATAGACTGGGACTGAGACCTCGCAGAGACCAAAGTCCGGTGTTCAGCCGCGTGCGAGACTGGCGGTAGTGCCAGAGGGACAGGCACACCAGGGGGAGTCGCAGGACAACTCCCATCTTCGTCCTCCCCTGATGGTTCTCGGCGATCCTGGTCGTCCCTCGTCCTGGTCCTCTCAGACCCAGCGACCGCGTCGGGAAAAGCGCTTGGACCTCTGGAGGTGGGTCTTCAGGTGGGATATCGGCGTACGACATGTCCACCCCCTCCCTCSTCGTTCCCGTCTTATGACCCACACCATCCGGAAAAGGTCTTGGAAGGCAGCCCNTCGTCCGGCACTTGGCGAAGCCCATGGAGGGTATACGTTCTGCGCTGTAGCGAGCTGGGTGCTTTTTGCAACCTTACATCAAGCTCTTACCTCCCGAGGCCCCCAAGCCTTCGATCGACTTGAAAGCGTTGTTGAGGTGGTTGGTGCTGATGCAGGGTACAGAATCGGAGCTTGGTGGCTTCAGAGGCAGGACGAATAAGCTTGTCGATGGGTGCTACTCGTGGTGGTGCGGTGGTGCTTTCGGTTTGTTGGAGGCTTTGGGCGTTGGTGGGCTGGAGAACGCGAAGAGCGTGAGCGAGGAGGTCATTGACCAGGAAGAAGAGGCTCTCAAAGGGCTCAAAATCGGGGGCGGAGATTGGGTTGACATCGACGATGAACTGTTCAATTCCAAGGCGTTGCAAGAGTATCTTCTACTTGCTGGGCAGGCTCCTGGCGGTGGATTGAGGGATAAGCCGCCAAAGTGAGTACCATTCTCGTCGACTGTGTCGCCGCGCTTATAAGCTCCCAGGGGCCCTGATGTATATCATACACTCTACTGCCTGTCCGGTCTCTCCGTCGCTCAGCACCACGTTTTCCCCTCCACGTCCAAATGCAAGAAGTTGTCAGAAGCCTGGAATCCTTTCAACGAGCGAAAGATAGACTTGGGAATCAGCCCGGAAGACAAAGACCTCAACGCCGGTTCGTTACTTTTCTTCTTTTTCGTAGCCATTAGCTGATTCCTCCCATAGCCCTGCGACGTGAAGCTTACGCTGCTATGCTTTCATGGGACGAAGACACTGCTCGTGCTTCCAGCTATACCCATATTGTGGGTGGGAAAGATAACAGGTTGAACGCGACACACCCGATTACGAACCTGACTATGACGCATACCGAGGGTATCGCGAAATGGGCTTACGGGCTATAGCCTTGGGCGTCCGAGTCTACATTCCGCTGATGTTAATCACCGTCGAGAACTACTTCAAACTTACTTTGGATAAATGACCGCTGTAGACTGATCATGCATCGGAATCATGGATGTAATATGTAGTGTATCATGTATTGAGCTTTCCCGGTACACATGGATGAAGAGGTCGGCAGATGTGTAGCCTGAGCGGGGCAGAGTTTGAGCGAGATAACCGGCTTCGGATGGTGGGAAAATACCTTTTGTTCCGAACCACCACGTCGCAACCTGCCAGCTTGCTGCCAGCCATCCCTTATGCTCTATGATCCTTCGGAGGAGCAGAGTGCTGCTTCAGAGAAAAGAAGGAAGTCGAACCCAAGCATGACGACATGCCCATGAGGGCAGACCCTGCATGTGATAACCGTCTCAACCATTTCCCTGCTGTCTGTGCTGCGTACAGAATAGTTCTAGACATACCTCAACAGGTATTAACGTTCAATCGCCCCTTCTTCTTTTTCGGGTTACTCGACGTAGTGCGCAGGCCAACGGCTACAGCCTTAGCCTACAGAGCCAACGCCGATTGCCTATCACATCTCCTTGGAGTGCACACACCTAAACCGGGATGCCTCCGTTCACGAGATCACTTTTCGATCCTCGTGATACCCTGGACACCTTATAGACCCCATGATTAAAGGGCTCCCCGCATTCAATCTGGCGTCTTGTCGAGGTCCTACATAACTCGGTCCTAGACCAGTGGCAGTGACCGTCGACATATTCGCACCGAAGACGGGTTTAAAAGCGGACGGCTTACCCAGTGGTCGTGAACGCAATCAATCTCCTCCCTCGCCCCCTTACATTCGCCTTCTCCCCTACCGCTTTCGGTTCTGCCTCCAAGCCTAGCCCAGCCCAGCAGGAAGTTGCCAACCATTATGCCAGTCGCCGTCGAAACCATCACCACCGCATCCCCACTCCGAAGTTCGCACTTGAAGAAGCACAGAGCAGATATTCCTGACGCGAAGGATGCAGGCTCATCGATATCGCAACTTCCTAAAAGCGCTCTAGCAGCTATCCTCCTCGACGCTGCGTTTGACGAATACGAGCATGAACCCTTCTCATCGTCGTCGTCTTCTACCTACAGCGACTCTTCATCCGCATCCGAGAGTAGGCTCCTGACCAAGGCGACTATTCTATCCCTTTCTCACGTCAACTCGGTCTGGCGTACCCTCTCCCTCTCCCTCCCTTCACTATGGCTCCACCTCCTCGAATCGGAGCTAGATCATGGCTCCGTAATCGAGAACGGTAGTGGCGCTGGTGCCGCTGTTGCCGCTTCTATGAAACCTCTTTGGAAGCGTAAGCAGTGGTTCAGGGAGCTGTTCCGAAGATCCGACCCATTACCCATCAACATCGGCAGCCTCCACCACCAATATAATCGTCGGCCCTCTTACCTTCACCATATCAATGCTACTCCGGTGTCGCGAGCGCGAGATCCCGAGCTCGTAGGCCTCGAACTGGAGTATCTGGACAGGATCAAGACGTATCGGGTGTTCGTAGACGAGAGAGGATGGGAGACTTTATCGAGTTGCGTCGTGGACCAGCCGGCGGAGGAGTTGGAGACCCTTTCCATCGCATTCAAGCCTACGGTTCTCGCATCGGCTACGGCTTCTCCCCAGCTACCCAGGAATATATTTTGTGGACACGCACCGCGTTTGGAGAAGATTTCGTTGAGGGGGTGTTTACCGTGTCCGGAGATCCTAGCTGTCGGTTTGAGGGAGAATTTGAAGGCGTTGACGGTGTCCCAGGTTAATGCACAGGGTGTTGCTCCAACGGCTGAACGTTGGCTTGGGTACCTATCGGGTATGCCACGTCTCGAGCAGTTGGTGTTGAAGGATGGTGCGATCTCGACTCCTAGGAGGCAGAAGCGCTCCAAGAACTCACAGGTTTCTTCACCGGTCGAGTTGTCTTCGCTCCAAGAATTGACGTTGGAGGGCAGCATTGAGGCTGTTGGAGCTGTGCTTCAACGACTCGAGTTTCCGGATTTCGTTTCACTGTCGATTGTATGTTCAGATGTGGAGCAGGAGGGTCCGGTAGTGGATGCTGTTTTGAAGACGTTTGCAAGTCGAGTGGAAGTTGCGTCGAAGATGGGCCTGGGCTCGTTCCTTTCGGTGAAAGGGAATGAAGGGGTGATATGTATTTCGGATGGGACACCTTCATTGAAGCTCGAACTTCACCTCTCACCTTCGAATCGATCCGCCCCTCCGCAGCCAGGCCCGTATTCAGGTTCTACTACTCCGTTGTGGGAAACGATCTTATCGTCGTTCCTCAACTTGGGATCCGCAGCCTTCACTTCATTGACCCAACTCGAGCTTCACCTACCCTCAGCCCCACCTTCTCTAATGAAAGTCCTCTCTGAGGCTAGTCGTCTGGAGAGATTGGTCAACCTCACAGGTGTGATGGCTAAACGACTCCTTCCCCAATTGCAACGCGAATTGCCGCCGACCTCTTCCACCGCTCCTTCTCCCCCTTCCCGCTGCTGTTCTCCAGGTCCGGAGTCTAGCCTTCTCCCTCAATCCGATTCGGCCTCCAACACACTCCCCCACCTTTTGCCAATTCTCCCAAATCTACACACCTTGCACTTTTCGGCACCCGAGGCGTTCGTTGGGGGTGGATTTGTCGCGCTAAAAGGATATTTGAAGTGGAGGTCACTGGGGTCCAACGCTATTCGGTTTGTCCAAGTATCGACTCCACCACCACCGAGGGGTCATACTCAACTACAATTTGGGGCGGAGGGGAATGGCTTGTTGGTACCCGAAGAATCTGTTGACGCGTTACAAAAGCTGAGAGTTGGTTTGGGATATGTAGTATGATTTAGTTGTGTGATGTTTTGCTGATTGAGACGCTTGCATTCGAACTCTATAATTTATTCTTGCTTCGATTCTGTACTGATACTGTCTGTTTTATTGCCGGATCTTTGACGTGTATGTACCATTAGTCGACCCACCTGAATGTGATACCAGCACCAGTCCGAAAGGATTATTTCATCAAGTAGTTTTTATTGACTACGCTAAGAACGGACGAATGAAGTTGTGCAACAGTCCATACAAACATACGCGCCCAGAGAGTATACAGAGAATATCGCATAACCAGACACCTGAAATAAGCTTCATGTGTAGGCACAACCGCGTTTGTACTCACACGCGCGTTTTAGAGAAGTTTCAAGACGCCGATACCTACATACGTCGATTCGAAATTATGGTTGAATCATCATCGGTCTCTTCGACAGGTCTCAGTGAGGGCGCCGTTCAACTTGTTGGAAGCTTCCTGGATGTTGATTGTTATGCTAAGATTATCGTCGCGAGCGCCGGAGTGTTTATCGGTTGGAGTAGATCCGGATTCTCTCGACGATTCTGGTGGTGAGGAGCGCTCGAGAAAGAAACAATATCGGGCGATGAACAATTTACTTCGACCGCGGCGCACGAATTGAACCCTATTCCACTTGACTTGGAATCATATCCTAGATTTCCAGCAAACCGGGATATTGGCTTACATACGTACGACAAGGCTACCAAGTTAAGGCTGATTTGGGCGAAAAGCTCAGCCAAATTTGGCGGGCGGCTGGCCCCAAAAAGGTCACACAACAGGCTAAAACCTTCGAAGCGAAATGCCGGTTTTCTTGATGCGCCCCCTGTTGCCTGAATTTGAAGCCACTGAAGATGTCCGCTCTCAAGCTCAGAAGAAATGACGTGGCTCCTTGCCGTGAAGTCAATCCTCCTGTACCACCCTTGCGATTGTAGATGGTAACACAGGTCTGTGGGCAGCTGATGAGCAGCAAAGTCGAGAACCAGAACCGATTAGTCCTCCAAAGGTTTCGGCGTCTACGTTGAAGCGAGGGATATATTTGGTTGCATTGGGCTCTGTTGGTGCCCAAGGCGCAGCGAGATCAAGTTGTTGAGGGTGAATTTCATATACCTACTATACGCAAGGCGAAATTCACACCTGTCGGATTGGAAGGATCGGATGGATCGCCGAAGCAGAGAACAAGCACGGTAAAGAAGGTAACAGCTGAGTTGATGACAGAATCTCCCGGAGGACATACCTCAGCATGACAGAGAAGCAGGTAGACAAAGTTGATGGTGCATGTGAATGAGACCAGCCCCAGAAGACTTTCCCCCACGCGGACGGTCTCTGTTAGGAGAGAGCCCAAAAGGTTGATACAGTGGCTAGCGAATGCTGCTGCGTTTCCGGTCTTGGAGGAGCGAAATAGGAGCAATCTGAGACGTTCTATAATGATTGGCCACTTGTCCAGCAAGGAACCACAAGCGGCCGAATTTTTTGTGGGCTGCCAGGTCGCCTGGGCCAATTTGAATGCGTGAAAGAGGGTGGTTAGACTCAACACAGCCGCCACCTGAGCACGGTGGAAATATTGGGCGTCTTCAGAGCTTCCATCTCTGGCGACGCTATCAAATTGTGCCATGATATTATCCAAAAGGCCAAAATCATCCCTTTTTTATCAGATAGGCGGCAATCGCCATAACAATATCTATGCAGCAGGTGTGTTAGAGTCTGAGGAAGTCTTCGGAAAAGAGCCTCATAGGTAGCGATACCTTACGTCGTTTCTCATCGAGAGAATCATTTGCTTGAAGAGTGCGTTGCTGAGCGTACCCAGGCCCTTGCGGTGGCATGGTTAAGAGGTTGAAATCATTTTTGATGGTGGCTGCGACATTTCGAGCTCCGCTGAAGTTGAGTCCAGCACGGATCAACCACAAATTCAGGGTTTTTTTATCGGCTCATATACTTAGGTAGTCGATATTGCACATTGATTTATCGCTCAAGTCTTAAGATGCTCTACAGTGAAGATTGGGAACGTTTGGGCTGTGATACCAGGACTCAAATTGCTACATCGGAGTCCGAACATTAACATCACAGTAGTGTTTCGAAAATCGGTGGCGTCTGGCGAGGAGAAGTGAAGGGCAGAATGATTCCAACAGGAGACCGCCTTGAGACCATTCTTGCTGCCCAATGCCCATAAAATGGAGTAATCCAGAGCTCAAGGTTGTTCCAAGGCGATTGTGATAGACGCCACGACCGGGGGGATAAAATCGCCGTGTCTCAGGTAGATAGGTGAGTACGACATTGAATGCTCGGCCAGTCATATCGCACTGCAGAATTGACGGGAGCCTGCACCACCATCTGTTCATAGATCATAGAAGCGCATTGATGGACTCTTCGAGTTCGAAGTCAAAGTGCCAAAAAAGTCATCTCAATTGTTGTTTGTTACCTAAAGACAACCCGTACGCTCTCAATCCAGACCGCCTTCGTACAACTCAATCAGACTTTCCACGAACAATTCAGGGTATTGACATCCCGTTCCTCCGGATGTCAAAAGGAGGGACGCAAGCGAGGTCAGATGAGGTGAGAAGGGGTCAAATGATCTAGGGCTCACTTTGAGGGTTGAAACTTGCTTCATCCCAGAGCTATAAATCCCTGCCTCCAGTTTGGAAGAGCATCAAGTTCTTTCCAGGGTCTTTCCTTCATTTTCTGCATCTTGAAATGACGACAACTACCAAACCAAACGCAATCCGTCTGAGCGACGATGTACTGCTATCTAAGCTGGCAGACGTCGAGCAAGATGCCGAGACCTCCCAGCCATTGGAGGATGACCTCGACTTCATCTTTGAGGATGTCTGTATTGCAGGCAGTGGACCGATCGCGTGAGTAGGCAGGCCTGAGCTCTCAGTGATTTCGACTTACTCCCATGTTTCATCCAGGGCCACATATGCGTCGACCATCATTGCAGAGCACCCGACTGCCAAGGTGCTTATGGTGGAGATCGGCTCTCAAGACAGCCTTATTGCCGGTGAGCATCACAAGAACACCATCAAGTAAGTCTTCGCTCTCGGTTGCTTAAAACTCATGAGCAATGCTGATACTTCCTCAGGTTTCAGAAAGACATTGACTCGTTTGTGCACGTCATCAAGGCTGCTCTGCAGCCCATCTCTGTCCCCCCATCAGATAGCTACATCCCTACGCTTGGTGGAGATGCATGGGCCCCCAAACCCAACGAGACTTTGATTACGGAGGTAGGTGCGGTTTATTATTAGGTCAAATCCAGAAATTCTGAGAGAATGGATAGGGACACAACCCCCACCAAAACCCTAAAACGAACCTCAGGGCTTCGGCGGTGACTCGCACCGTGGGGGGAATGGCTACGCATTGGACGTGTAGTTGTCGTAAGTTGCACGGCAACTTGTCCCATGGAACCTAACTCTAATATCCGTTCTTATAATTCCACAAGCCGTCCCCGATGCTGAAGAGAGGAAGGAAAATCCAATCGAGAACCTGGACGAGTTACTCGACGAAGCGAAGACCCTCCTCAATGTGCATAGCGACCAATACGACTGTTCCATTCGGCATACTGTTGTCAAGGAAGCCCTCTTGAAAGCGTACCCAAATCGTGGAATCACTAACCTCCCGTTGGCTGTTGAGCGTAGGAAGGATAACTCAGACTATGTGACATGGACCGGAACCCATCGAATCCTCGAAAAAGCGCTGGCAAGCGATCGGTTCACGCTCTTGACCGAGACGAGGTTTACTAAGCTTATTCTCCACCAACAAAAACCTGGCGAAATCAGCGCAGCTAAAATCCGAGATCTCAGGAACAACCGCGACAAGTATGTTTTGGCCAAGGTTCGTCTCTCAAGTCTTTACAATGAGATTATCAGTTGCTTAAACCTGATGGCTTAGGCGTTTGTCGTTGCTTGCGGGGCGGTTGGTACTCCTCAAGTGCTTTTTAATAGTGGTATAACCCCGCCAACGCTTGGACATCGCCTTTCCGAGCAATCGCTCGCCTTCTGCCAGGCACGTCAAAGACATCTACTCATTTTTGTTTGGCTCCATTAACAACTTGCTGGTATCATATAGATCGTCCTCAAGCGCTCCATAGTCGATTCCATCCCTAATGACCCCCGCTTCGCCGAGAGAGCTAAGGAGCATAAGAAGAAGTACCCCAAGGACCCGATTCCTATCCCTTTCAATGATCCTGAGCCCCAAATTATGATTCCGTACACCAAGGACTTCCCCTGGCACGTCCAGATCCACCGCGATGCATTCTCTTATGGGGATATTGGACCAAAGGCCGACTCTCGTGTTATCGTCGACCTTCGTTTCTTCGGCAAGCAAGACATCGTCGAGAACAACCAAGTTCACTTTGGTCCGCCTCCGACGACTGCGGGCGACTGGAAACCCGCAGTCACGGATATATATGGAATGCCCCAGCCTACGGTGTGTCTCATCTTCCGGTGCTTAGAGTGCTGTCTGAATTGCTCGTCATCAGTTTGAAGTTGTCAGGAATGACCAGGATGCCGAACGTGACCAGAGGTGGGATTCTCACCCTTACCATTTTGTTTTGACCCTCGTTGCTCATCCATGGCTTAGGATGATGCGCGATATGACCGACGTAGCAAATGTGCTCGGGTCTTTCCTTCCTGGTTCAACCCCACAGTTCATGGTACGCCCGAAATGAGCAAACTTTTGACTCAGAGCTAACGCCTTCCATAGGAACCGGGCCTCGCTTTACATATCACCGTTCGTCTCCTCCGTTCGTTTTTCATATACGATCACTGACAGAGCTCTCGCCGTCATAGGGAACAACTCGAATTGGCGTCGATCCCAAGACCTCGGTTGCGGATCCCGACTCTAAGGTTCATGGAATCAAGAACCTTTGGGTGGGAGGAAACGGATGCATACCAGATTCCACTGCTTGCAACCCTACTCGTACTAGTGTGAGTCTTCTTTTCGTTCCCAGAGTTTCGCCTTTGACACCGAATTATACAGATCGCTATCGCTTTGAAAGGTGCTCGGAGCATTGTCAATTCATTGCCAGTGGATAATACGAATAAGTGATCGATTGTCGCTTTGCAATTTGAGAACACCGTCGCCACCTGGCATGTAAGGACTCTTTGAAATGCTTGTAACGATGCCTGCGTAGTCTGTGTAAAATAGAAGAAATAAATGGTACCCTTGGCATGTTCGTACATCACCTACATGGAGACTTCAAGGACACTAGATCTTGATCGCGAATATTCCATTGCATCAAAGGTATTTCTCGCGACAGCGGCTTTCTGCAAGCCCAAGGCAGTTAACTCATACCCGAGCTGACATCGCTCCTGGGATCCTGAGATTCCGGCGCATAGTCCATTGCATGCTCTAGAAAAAGACTGTTTATGTAGGTTCCGGCCGTAGTTGACTTCGGGAGATCGATGTCGTAGAAGAATGCAGTGGGGACCACAGCCGGCATAGGGTGAACCTCGGCGGTGACAGTTGTGGAGCACGGGGTGTAAAGCTTATTTCCATTATGATCAAATTTTTCGAAGATAGCGAAGTCAGCATATATACATTTCCATTGAAATGGCACAAGCTAATACGCGGATTCAACTTTGAACGTACCTTTGAAATTCCCCAGTGAGTGAGCTCCAAGTCGCAACGCATCGAAAAGTACCACCAACCTCTCCTTCTCTCTGACATGGGCAGCCGTGAGGCTCTTGAGGCTAGGCTTGCAGCAGCGCAGGAAACCAATGCCAAGAAGTTCAAGAAAGGGTCTTCGATCACACCAAAGGGCGAGGCCTATCTGGTCAGCCAGCACAACGGCGAAATTTGACCTCCCATCTGTCTTCCCAGAACTGATTTAGGTGAAAACGAAAACGATCCCAACTCCCGAAATCGGTTGACGAAATCAGCTCGGAACTGGCTTGAAATCGTGACTGTGAACACACCTAGTGAAACCAGGGACGAGACTAGATGCCTAGCGCCTAGGTCTAGAGGTTCAAAGTTTACTCCGTCTGACAGCTGGAGTATACACAGCTACAAACCCAGGCTAATATGCACACATAAAAGGGAACAGAAATGTCGCGTCTCCTCAGTTGCCACCACCACGTACTAACCTCTGCTCAGAACTTTCTTCCTGGGCTATCGGCCCTATCTTATTCATATCCCGTGAGGCGTTTCCACGGATACACTCGGCGAGATGAAACAGGGCTTCTATCTCGCTATACAATGTGCTGTATCATGGACACGCTGTCTTTGTGCTAGACGGCCATCCAGTGTGTCAGGGGTTTCGACGCAGACTACGCTTGCTATTCCAATAGGCTTAAACTTGGGNATCGACAGTTTGACTTGACGAAGCTGATTGAGGTCTCGGATCTTTCTTTCGCGTGATATATACTTCCATTTGCTTCTCAAGTCGTGTTCCGTTGAGTTCATGCACTGACGGACGAATATCGCCTAATATCCCTTCTTGACTTTCCTTTTCAGATGCTACACCGACCCTCGCATCTTCGAA